>CP137678.1:30063277-30365478 GCA_037976565.1 Mesocentrotus franciscanus | reverse complement strand
CATCATATGCACTGATCAGCGTATTAAAGACAAGTGCCCCAATATTCCCCCAATTCCCATGATGCCAGTGCCCCTTTAAAATCTGGGTCCATGCTATGCCACTGTTCACATCAAGCTGTTAACAACTCACTAGATTTTCACAAATAGATGATGTCACTGGAGAAACTGGTATAATGATTTTATTAGCTTTTTAGGGGGAAGTGAGACAGGCTCAACATTCAGGTAAAGATCAGAAAAGAAATTAATCGTTTACAAAAGTAAAACTTTATGTTCTAGGAAATCAGTATGAGGCAAAAAAATTAAGAAATTACCTCCGGATCCTGTAGCAGTGATTTCACCAATGATTTGATGTTTTTAGGTGATACACTTCCAATAAAGGCATCTGAGGATTTAGACCATTGTTCCAACTTCTCATGTTGCGGTTCTGAAAGGAAATTACAAAAAACTCTTATAATTAATTTTATATGACACAATATACATTTTAATATATTAAGCATCTACTTGAATTAATGCATTTCCCAATATCTCTAATAAATGAAAGACTTGTGATTAATCATCTCCTAAGGTTGTGGAAAGGTTTCACTATTGAAGCAAGGGCAATTCTATTGCAGCTTTAATCAATAATTAATCTTACATGCTGAACAAGTATCACAGTCTTGCAATGAAGTCTTTATGTATTTCCTTGTGTGTTAATGATGTTGTTCTTCTTCAAGAGCGTTCTTCTTCAGTAATACTAAACTACAGATATGTGATAAGTGCCTAATTATGTCCTTCTTACAAGATTAATCTATATTGACCAATTATATTTGAAATACTCCTTATACTGAATTAAAGATACTATGTCCATTTTGCAACCAACATCAAATTCTGTAGAACATTGCAGGAATCATGATTATGTCATGTATGTCCTATCTGTGAAATTTAAACGTTAGCAACGTCCTAGTATTTAAATTATGCAAGGAAACCCGTTTACTTTCTAGACTTCACTGTCAGACACTATTGAGTGACTGACTGACATGCAGCATTTGTCTACATAACCCACTTCTTGTAATGGCCAAAATTAAACTGATTGAATCTTTGCGCAGCACAAAACATACGGACGAGGGTCTCAAAATCAGACTTTTTACATAAGTGATTGCAATCACTTATGTCGATTCGACAAGTAATCATCGTTATTTTCCCACTAAAAGACATTTTGAAGCCCTTTTGTTTTGAAGGAAGTCTTTCAAATGCCATTGGAACTTAACCTTTTCACTTTTTGGCCAGCAAATGGGACATACACCCCTGTAGTACCTTTAACATTTGGATCACCCACTAAATGTTTACCATCCGACCCTTTGCCTCCTTTTACAGATACAACTATTGCCTTATTTCTCTCTCTCTCTCTCTCTCTCTCTCTCTCTCTCCCTCTCCTCTCTGTCTGTCTCTCTCTCTCTTCTCCTCTATTTGCTTATCTAGTTTCTCATACCTGCTAACCTTTCACAGCAAAATTAGGAATTCCTCAAGGCAAAATTATGAATGAAGACTATTTTGTACACTTTTCACACAGAATATTTCAGAAAAGGAGAAGAATCTAGGGTTCCAAACAGTAGCTTGAAAACCACAAATTAGGAATCATTCCTCCAGAATAGGAATGGTTGGCAGCTATGGTTTCTCTTCCCTTTCTGATTATTGTTCTCTCATTCAGACTTGTTAAATTCATCTGCAGACAACTTCTACATGTTTTATTTCTAATCTTGAACCACAAAATTACTTTTCACAAGGTTACCTAAATTATACATCAAAACCACATTTTCTTTACCACTACCAGCATAACAAAGAAGTCACAAAAATTACATAAACATGTATATCCAAGGCTCCCCTCAAATTCATAGTTCCATGAAATTAAAAACAAGTGCATAATTAAAAACAACCACATTCCATGTAAACTTTAGAATGGAATTCAAGCATTCTGTATTTGTAATGGGATATCAGACCAATGGAACACAAATAACTTACAAATTCTGCTGAAATCATAAAAACTTTATTTATATAAGGGTATGGCTATGCATGAATAATATTCAATGACTGGTATCTATGGAAACCTGAATAACTGATCCTACTACCAGGCACTTTTGGCATGATAATGTGAATCATGCCTCCATTTTCCATGACTATTCAAGCTAGTCAATAGCACTTAACTTGACAGCTTGATTGATGCTTGTTGAATAGAGTTTTACAAATTCCAAAATGCTGTATGCCATATGGTGTCTCTTCAAATTCCAAAACAGATTTTTTTTTTTTTAATAAATGATATGGAGCATAAAACTGAAGTATAGTAGTAGAAAAAAAAACTTTGGCATGGTGTTGATTTATGATTTTGTAAATGAAAGACAGGAGTCTCATATTGTTATACTTTATTGAAAAGGTAACAAAAAAAGAGAGAGATAATAATATACAAATGTTGACTGCTTTGAGGGGCACGGTGAAAACTATGGCCCGAGAAGAGCTCGCAACTGTGATATGTCCCGAGACGACAGTCGAGGGCATGGCACAGTTGCGAGATCATCGAGGGCCATGGTTTTCACCGTGACGCGAAAAAGAAGCAGTCAACATTTGTTTAATATACTGCATCCTTCGTTAGCTCAGAAATTAATTTCAAAGACAGATGAAATACTGTACCGTATACGTAATTCTCATCGATCGCTCTTTCAAAATTTTGTTCGGTGTTCATGCATCATACAGTACATGTATGATATGGTGCCGGCCGCGCACCCGCGTATCTAAATTGCCATGCTACGCACGTAAAATTAACCTAGCGCCTGCGCGCAGTGGTTTTAGCTAGCTAGCCTATATCCTAGCCCTGGCCTGCGCTGTATTTTTTGTTTGTATTTTGCATAAATTTGCATTGTGAATATTTCCCAGTCAATATTTTTCACTATACCGCCCAGTAGTCCGTACTGAATTTTATGCTCGCAAATTTGACCAATCAGAGGCCTAGAATCTAGAAATGCAGTATGTAAACAAAACTACAGTACAATAACGTTTTACCAGTAAGTGAAACTAGAACGTAAAACTGTGAAGCCATGACATTTTTTCCAAGACTGTAAAAATAAACATAAAATCCTATTGATAACACATAGGATGTTTCACTCCTGTTACTCTACAAAATGCCCATGAAGCCTCCTTCAAATATAATGCGACAAAACCGCAGCATTTTTTTGTCAAAGGACGCTGTAAGTGTAATACGCTTCACACTTCTATATATCTTATAACATAATAACACAGAACAGTAGAAGTTAATAAGTGTAGGACCTTTTGTTGGCTGCAATTGCCATTCATTAACAAACAAATCAACAGAAACCACACAAAAACAGGAAGGGGGGGTCTGAATGAGCCTTAAATGCTCCTGTTGAAAATGTCAATGTTTAGCAATTCTGCTTTCTCCTAAATTCATTACAAAGCCAGGTTGGATGCTCTTTGCATCATAATCATTGAGCAGAAATAGGGTCGATTTTTACCTGGTATGATGAGTGTAGTAACCAAACTCTTCATCTTTTCACTGAGAGACAGGTAGAGACTGGTGACTCCAGTTCCTATCTCTAGGAAAGCCCCATGCCTGGTCACTGGTGCTAGGGTATGCATGTAGTTGTGGCCAGTCACCATTCTTGGATTCGTTTTCCTCTCTGAAAGCAGACAGTTATTTTAAATTTTGTAATTTTATTTGACATTACTACCAATTTGGGGTTGTTGCATATTTTTTGCTTCCTTTTCCATCTTGGTAAGGATAATATTTGATTTATTTGCTGTCATATTACTTTCTCATTCATTCATTCATTCATTCATTCATTTTGTTCCTCATTAATTGAGTCATTTAAAAACCTGTTCATTCATTTTTCTTATATCCTATTCACCCAGCCATTCATTCACTCATCAATCCTGGATTTTTTTTCTTCATATCAATAAGTTCCTTCCTTGCTTGATGACAGACTTATTTTCATAAAAAGATTTTAAAAACAAAAACAAATCTCATCCTAATTGCCATTTCATTTACAGGTTGAAAAAAGGGTTAACTGCTTTATATACGTATGTGAACATGCCTTAAACAAAAATGATACACTTGTATGTCAATTATCCCTACTCCTCATCTCCATGTAGCATTACTGTGAATCTAAACATGCTTGCCTAACTTACCATGGTTTTGACCTATCTTGCCAGTGAGTAGGATGCCAATTAAATGCTCCATCAAGTCAGTCTCCTCAGACCAGTCTCCAGTCTGTACATCAAAATACAAAAAGAATTAATTCAATTCAATTCAAAAATGGTTTTTATTATAGCACAAACATGGTTCATACAAATACAAATACAATTTTACATGAAAGACAGCCATGGCTGCAATATTCATGTTTACATGTTAGGCACAATAGATAACACTTTTAAAGATATACATGTCAAAAACTAGCAATATAAAAAATAGGACTTTCAAGTTTCAAGTTTCAAGTTTCAAGTTTGTTTATTTTCCACATGTGGTTCATAAAAAACAAATATAAATATATGTCCAGACATATAAAAAATGCAAAGTAACACAAAATTAACAAACAATAATATTAAGAGAAAAAATAGTGAACAAATGTCCACGAACACAGAACAACAAAATAGATATAAAAAACATGTGGGGGGACCAACAAAGGCCAGGGGCCTGTCGAGGCTAATCCCCAGTACAATAATAGGCATTTTGGATATTTTTGATATTTATATATACCGGTATATATAAAAACAAAAGCAAAAACAAACAAAAAACCCACAACAATATGACAGTCATAAAAGTGACTTACAGTACATAACAAAACAAAATCAAGTTGGCAAATGTAACATGCAAATTTGATTTTGTAACTAAAAACCATAAACATATTGCACAAGTCTTTAGAAATACAACAAAAACATGAGCTGTTATTGTTTACAAATTTCCTATTATGTCATAACAGTCAATACAAGCATGGTAAAAGTATTAAAATCGGTATATACATTTAAAACAGCCGATATGGTTAATGGTTCTTCTTGATTAACAAGATAAAATATATGAAATATATATATATATTTTTAATTATTTTAAAACTGAAAAACAAAATAAAACCAAAAAAGAAATAAAAACAAAACAAATAATGCTTCACAACTTGAACAACTGTATGTTTAATGTAAGGCACATACATATACAAAGAGATAATGGGGACAAATATATTAAGAGAGAGATAGATATAGATATAGATGGAGAAAGAGAAAGGGAGAAAGAGAGAAAGGGACACAGAGGGGGAGGGAAAGAAAGAAAAAGAGAGAGAAAGAGAGAAAGTCACAGAGAGAGAGAGAGAGAGATAGAGATAGGGGGAGACAGAGCTCTTGAAAGCTCTAAACAAGCTCGGGAGAAAGTCAAAAATATTAGAAATATGACTTTTAAAAAATAAAGTCCAGTGAACAAGAAAAATTAATGTCAATGGAATTGTCATGCACAAGGAAAATGCCACTTAAAAATTAATCATGAGAAATGGCATTCTACATTGCAACTGACAGTTTGTTTCTGTAGAGGGTCTACCAGTCAAAAAGCTGAATGCGGACAATCATTCAATTTTTCAAATGCAAATACACTCTGTAAGTTAGGCAGTGTATTTGCCCTTCTAAAACAAATAAAATCATATTTATCTTTCAAAAGTGCATGAGCGAAAGATTTCAAACATAAAAATATTAAAATGTCCTATATGATTTTAAACTGCACACACATGATTTTGTCTACAAAATAATACAATTAATAGGGCCTTAACAAAATGTACAGTAATTAATATCAACTGGGTGTTGATAAAAAAATAGATCTTCATTTTTGTACACAGGTTGTGTACATGTACAGTACACGTATGTCAAAACAGCTGTCTAATTTCTTCAAAAAAAAAGAAATTAATGAAATTTGTAATACACAATAAATCAGAGATGTGCTCAAGAAAAGTTGATTTTTTTTAAAACTACAACTACAAAAAGCACAACCTTTTTTTCAGATCAAACTATCACTGATCTGTTGAATTCTTATTTTCATATAAAAGCTAACTTGATGCTAGTGTGCACTGTGCAGTGTGAACTTTCCTTTTAATGTCTTTCAGTGCTCAATAACTTTTTGCTGACTCAATTTTCTGAGGACTGAGGTTATTAAAAGTGAGGTTCTCATGACAGTCCATTAACTTGAAGTTTAGGCTAATAGTGGTTTAAAGTTAAACTTCGAATTTATATCATAGTAAAGGACCATGCAGAGTATTTGCAGACACACTCATGGTTAGGAAACTTTAAGTTAACTTGAAATTACAAACCAACAGATCTTAAAGATACATGTAAGCTTGAGTTCTGGTATAAAATGATAGAAAATAAATTCTCACAGAATCCAACAAAACTTACACTGAATGTTCAAGATTACAAATGAATGACATGTGCCAAAAATGATTTTGGTAGAAAATGTATAGGGGCCCGAGTATTAAATGAGCATAAAAGATAAGGAAATCAAGGTACTGTAAGTAGGCCCAACAGGCCGACACCATGTGCTTAACACAGGTCACTATAGGCCTGTCCTCATCAGACCGAAGTTGCAAAATAACCCGCTATTTTCAGACTCGGGATATTTTCCCGAAGCTCGAAATTGCGTCTTCACCAGACCGATACGCTCATCACAAACTAGCTCGGAAGGGCGCAAATTAGCCCACTATTTCCCAAATAGCGGGCACATAGCGGACTATTTTGGATACAAGACCAAGATTACTCGGGATATTTTCTTGACCAAATAGCCCGCTAAATGCAACGGCTGGCTGATGAAGACGCAAATTAGCTGGCTAAATCGAGAGCGGGCTAATTAAAATAGCAGGTTATTTTGCAACTTCGGTCTGATGAAGACAGGTCTTATGAGCATATGAGAGTTATGGTTTTTATTGAAGATGGTTTCCATCAACTTTTTGTGAGTTTATTTTTATTTTACTAGTTCAAACAATCAATCTACTGCAGGATAAACAGTCCAGAATTAATTATAGCCATGTTCTCTTGACATACAATGCCCATACAAGAGCTCTAGATTAGTTAAGGTTAGCAACTAAGCATGAGAACAACGACTAGCAGCGAAGGGGGGGGGGGGTCCTCACTCAAGTTACATGTACAGTACAGTATGTGCAGTGCAGATGCAATTTTGAGGCTATTTATAACTCATTGTTTCGGGTCCATGTTTTATTGTTAGTGGATCGTTGTTTATGACTTCAGGGTTTCGCAAACTTAAAGTTTAAAATCATGAGTCCCGTGTCAACATAATAAAACGGTATGCTCAACAGTGAACACTGAAGATTGCAATTCAAACAACTCAAATCAACTCAATGTACATTTCGAGAAACTGACATGGATTCAATTTTCTAAAACACCTACAGTCATTAAACTTTACATGTACATGTAAATACCAGGTAAATTCTGTTTTATGGTTATATACTCCCAATTAAACCTATTTATGTGTACATAAACATGTAGTTCCTAGTGAACCTTCTGGAAGTGATGAAAAAGGGGAAAATGGAATACATGTAGTTACTAACATGAAGTCATACTGGGTGGTTGAAATGTTAAAGGTCTTGGAAAGGGTAGAGTTTTTTTTGTTTAGACATGTACATGTATATGTAGTTCTCCCCTCACTCCCCCTCTCCCCTCCAATTGTTTTTGGTATAATTTTTCTTCATTTCTCTTTGGACCCCCCACAATAGACCACTGACTTTGTGAGAAATGTTTTCCTTTTACTTTACCTAGTTGATCATCAACCTAGTCTAGTAATTAACTGGTAACAGACGTATCAAGAGAACACTGATGAGATAATTAAGGTGTGAAACAGACCCGTGACGAATAACGACAACTTTGCAGCTACAATGCTGCAATGTAGTATGTACCCACATAGAATTGCACTTTGCAGCTTATTAATTCTATCCTATATAATAATGACTACATCAGGCAAGAACCTACAAAAGGACAGAGTAAGTAAGTAAAGTTTGCACTCTAACACAATAGCAACAAAACAATGATTATGAAGAAGAAAAAAGTCAACATGGTCAAATGAACCATTGTAAGTTTTTTTATAAAGACAAACAAGAACCTACATGTGCCTAGCTATGGAAAGCTCCAAAAGTGCTCTCGGGGGAGAAAATACCACACCTAAAACCACAGGGAGTAATTTGCACTTTTATTACAAATCCAAACCCCAAAAGCTAAAGACTAGACTTTATGAAGTTTATTCTTTTAATAAGCTTAACAAATAACATCATTAGTTTATTAAAGTTTATATTTTAAGTAGGCCTAGACTATATATGAAAATCTACTCACATCTTGTGAACATAGATCGTCATCAACATCGTCCATGTTATCATCATGACGATATGATGCAGGTTTAACATTTTTAGCTTCGTAGAAATCAACAAACACATCACGTCGAGATGCACGTCTTCCAAATTTCTTCTGCCCGCTGCCGGGACCTCGAGCAGCGGAGCGTAGATCTAGAGACCCTTGCGACGGAACAGTGCGGCTTGGGTTTCCGTCCAGCTTCCGCTCGCTCGCTTTACTTCTACCAGGCGAAACGTCCTTGAAACTCCTCTCATTTTTAGCTCCATCATCCCTTTTTCTCTCTGAATAAGGCAGTGACACGCTAGAAATATCAGTCAAACATGTCAAAATGACAAAAACTGTCAACGCTCCCTTCACGAACATGCTTGTAGAAACTGTTTCCTAAAGTATTTCGAAGAAATCATTCTCCTTTCTTGCATATATCTATCTCGGGATGTTTATAGGCGAATGCATGTGGAGAACAGAGCAGTGGTACCATTACATTCAGAGCTAGCTGCATAATTATGTGCACTGCTGATATACAGCACTGGTGTATTGTTTACGTACGGTCGATCGAGCGGCTGGAGGCTAAAGATGCGCTGCATGAAAGAGCATACGTCGTCCGCTATCATTAGTTTTCACTTATTGACGATTTTGCTGAAAGGATGCGTGATAGATCGTGCATGATATGGCTTCGAAGCGGAGTCATCTCTTATCAAAGATGGATTATGATGGGGTCAGCCTGTAAAACATGAATGGGTAATTGTGAGGCGCGAGGCTGACATTTCCTGTCAGCCTTTATGGGGCTTGGATGGATGGGGGGTGCCGCATTATTTCATAGAGTCAACCAAATCAACAAAATCAATAATTCAAATCGCCTTAATTAGCATTAAAAGTATTTCAATCCATAATACCTTAGTCACACCATCACCAGACCGATCGAAACCGACGCCAGACTGAACGATTCATGTCATTGCTTGGGTGATCTGGTGTCGGTCGTATGACTGGAGTATAAGACCCGCCCGCCCCTTTCATGACCGGGGGGATCACAGATTTTCTACAATATTTACTTGTATATTTTGAAGGATATTACGCGAGGGAGCGTAGCGACCGAGCGAGAAGATTTTTGCATTTTTATTAGTCTAAACGCTGCACTCTTTGGCCCTCCAGAGCCTAAAAGTGTGTTGCAGTCTTTAGTTTTTTTTTTGGGGGACACTTTTTCAAATTTTCCGGAGGGACGATCCCCGGGATCGCCACCGGGCCGGTGGTGGAATAACGTTGGTGGAGTTGGTAGTGGTAGGTGTGTTGGTATGGAATGGTGGTGCTGTGGTGGTGATGGTGCCGGTGGTGATAGCATAGTAGTGGGATAATGGTGGTGGTGGTATATCAGTGGCGGATCCAGGGGGCCAGGGCCCGGGGCCCAGGCCCCCTCCCCTAGGAAAAAACGGTAAAAACACCTTTTTGTAACAAAACAAAAAAAAAAAAGAAGAAGATAGGCCCCCTCCCCTGGCGCTCAAGGGGTGGAGGGTTCTTTTTTAATTCAATTTTCGGCGGCAAAAACAAAATTGTGCTCACCATCTGTTTTACAACCAAGCAACACATACTCAATTTTGTTACGACCATGTCGACATTTCTGCTCATCAATAACTGCTCATTGTACCTAACGTCACTCGACACTCGTTGTCCATTTGTGTTTCTCTCTTGTTTTCCTTCTAACCCCTTTTACATGACAATGTTTTCCGCGTTTGTTGTCTGTTGTTGTCATGTTTATGTCTTTTCGTCTTGTTTCTTCTTGGGTCTATAGCCGAGTCATCGATTCAATACCATTGGCTAACTGGCTTACTAATTACTGGGTTACGACTTGCGCTTTATTTTTCTATGGCACAGTCCTCAAATTTTCCTTTTGATCTGTTAAACAATGACGATTTTTTTTTTTGATACCGTAAGCCAATACTATTCTACTGATAACGAGGATGTAAGACCAACAATAACTCTGGTTTTTAAAATTACCTTTCAGATATAATGATCTCATCACCAGAATTTGATAGCGATTGATTACAACAATCTGATTGCAACGTTTCCGTCCATCGTCCCACTCGCGTCTATTTCACTGAAAATGACTTTAAACAAGAATTATCTCAAACAGCACATGATAATATTTCACTACTGCATTTGAATATAAGAAGTGTTAACAAAAAATTCGAAAACTTGCAATTTCTTTTAGAAAACTCACAGCAGAGTCTTACTGCCATTGGCTTAACAGAAACCTGGTTAGCAAATGATTCCAACGTTTCATTTACTCTACCTGGATTAGATTTAGTTGTTAATAATAGATAGAATAGGTGGAGGAGGCGGTATAAGAAGAAATATGATCACATAATCCACGAGAAGCTAAATTGTATGAATAATGTAGTTGAATCTCTACACACAGAACTCATATAGTACCTAACAGTAAAAATATTCTTATCGGGGTGTTATTTATAGATCACCAAAATACAACATTAATGATTTCATACCTTACACTCAAAATGTATTACATTATCCAATATTTACCAATAAGGACACATACTTGATTGGTGATTTTAACATATAACTGCATGGTGAAATGTAACTCTCTAAATGTCACAAGAGTTTCTCAAAACACTTATATTTCCGCCTCATTCTTGCCTTTAATTTGTAAACCAACCCGCGCCACCGAACACAGCACCACTTTAATCGACAATATCTACACTAACAGTTTCCTTCTTCCTGAAACAGCAGACATTATTTTATCTGATATTTCAGATCGCTTCCCCTTTTTTATTCAGTCTCCTTTGAAAAAAAGAGAGTAGGACAGGAAAAGAAAGTTTCAAAAAGACGTATAATTACTGAAGCAAACTTAAGAAACTTCCAAAACAGTTTAAATGAAACTGATTGATCTTCCCTATATGAAACTCAAAACGCTAACTCTTCATTTGATAAATTTATGAATATAATTATTTGATTCAAAATTAAATACTCATATTCCGAAGCGGAAGGAGAAAATAAATGCAAAGAACTCAAAGACTTCCTTGGATTACTATCTATCTTAAAGCCCCTCTAAAGTGTTGGGAGCCCCGAATTCGCTAAAAAAAATTGATGGCAAAATTTCACTAAAATTGGGTAATGATGTGAAAGAGGATGTCATTTAACACTCAACTCTGCAATGATATTCAAAACAAAATTTTTTGAAGACGAATATTGATGAAAGAATAAAAAACTTGAATGTTTTATTCTTTCATCAATATTCGTCTTCATCAATTTTTTTTCTGAAAATCCTTGCAGAAGTCAGTGTTAAATGACATCCTCTTTCACTTCATTATACAATTGAAGTGAATCAAATTTGTTAGGCTCCCAACACTTTAGAGAGGTTTTAAAATCGATAAATAAAAAAATAACCAGTTTTATAAATTCAAACATGTTAATTATAAGAATACCCTTACACAAATATTGCGTATACCAAAAAAAAAGAATTATCATATTTATCAATTGAATCTGTACAGAGATAATATGAAACAATACTTGGAAAATAATAAAAAGCGCTATGAACACATCTGAAAATAGTTCTAAAATTTCAAAGATTAAGTGTGGAAATGTCACTTACGATAACTCTAATGATATAGTTTAAACATTTAATAATTATTTTTCCTCAATTGGTAACAATTTAGGACAGAAAATATGTTAACAATTTAACAACTTTTTAGGCAATACTAACCCCACCTCAATTTTTCTTCCACCAACCCACCAAAAATAATTTACTGACATTTTAGCTCATTTAAAAAACGAAAAAGTTCCGGATTTGATGGCATTGGTAATCATCTTATATTATTATATATAATTTTTATTTGAAATTTCGTATACAATACAGATATACACAAAGGGTAACAAAAATTATATATAAATGCATTTCCATTTTAATTTGAGTTTCTTTAGTGCATACATGTTAAGTGTGTGATGAACAAACATTCTATCCTTCATATTTCTCTTCCATTCATACAGGTATAAAGAGAGGATGGACATCAAGCAAGAGATACTTGATGAGCAACCGTCAGCAACGGAACATATATGTAGGTCTTTGCCCTATCCTGTGAAGTCTGTCTTTCTGTAATGATCAGAACCTCTTAAGAAACCATCAAATCATCGAGGAATCGGTATCACTTGATGTAACAAAATCTCCAGCCGGACAAATGACAAAAATCAGTGACAAATCTGCTGATAAACAATCAGAAGTAAGGATTTCAGTAGCTTATAACAAAAACTGTCATTGATGACAAGTTTTGTGAAATGGGGCCCTGGTCAGACCACACAAACAGTGATAATATTCATAATAATGTATGCATATAGTTCAGTTAAAGTTTCAACTGAATATATCGTGTATTTCAACAAGCTAATTTTGTTTGTCAAATCAGGCACGTTATAAGAACCCCATTATCAGAATTCGTATAATATACTGGGCATAAGTTATCAATAGAAGGAAAATTTATTTACAGGACCCAAGGGTACCTGTAAAATATTTTAGGTATTGGCTTGTCGTTAATAGACATTGGCTCAACCACGGTCACTTTTAATTTCTCAGAACATTTCAAGAGACCTCAGCATACACTGGATGACTTGAAAATGTCCATCTTTGGGGGCTACTTCAAATTAGCAGAGGAAATGAAGTTGGCAGAAACGCATGCGATTGTATAATGCAGGTGCTTCGATAGTGGACTGAATAGAGACTAGAGAGCTCAGTTATACTTTTTTCTGCAAATTTCATTTATAATCTAGTATTATGAATGTTTATTGGATACTAGATACCATGTAAGGTAATAAAAGGTATTGTTATGTCATAAAGCCTTTCAGTTACCAGCAGATCTTTCCTCATTGAATCTTCTCCCAGCTCGGAGGTTGATTTTTCCACACATCTCTGTGTTTTGCCATATTGTAGTAGTACACCGTCTCTTGCAGTGTCATTCCACTCCAGGTTCTAATTTTCTTCTCCAAGTTGGTTCTCGGCTTCCCTTCCCGTTTAGTACCTTCTGCATTTCCTACCCCCAAAAATCTTTCAGGGCCCCGTTGCACAAAACTTACCATTGATGGTAACTTTGCCAATGGTAAATACCATGGAAACCTTGATTTTGATTGGTTGTCAGTTGAGCCCTGTTACCATGGTAATTGCCATTGATGGCAAATTTACCATCAATGGTAGGTTTTATGCAACGGTGCCCTGCTGATATCTTTTAACATGACCATGACCAACATTAGTATATATAAATATATATATATATAATATATATATAAATATAAACAAGTGAAGAAGAAAATGAAACAACCGTAGGAGATACAAAATTATATGAATTTTCGGCTTTAAGCCTTTGACCAGACAGTATAATGACAAGTAATCATTAATATTAGTATTATGTATATACATGTATAATTCAAACAGTTTAATACGATCCTTGAGACTTTCAATTCACAATTACCGGTTTCAATTTATTTCATTACATAGTGTATTTATATTTTAATTATCCATCTTCTGGTGAGGTTAACATTTGTTTCTCCTAGAGTTCAGGAATGAGAAAAAATATATATACATGGAAGTGCTAGACAGGGAAAGAGAGAATCTAAATAAATGTACGTTAAAGAGCCTAGGTTTAGACACAGGAGAGTCAGTGACAGAGACATAATGTGACAGAGACACAGAGGGAGAGGAAAGTAATGCCCATGTTTTTTCCCTTTGGTTTTTTTTTTGGGGGGGTGGGGGATAGCTATATAGAGAGACAGAAAGAAGACAGAAACCCAGATAAACTGGTCTTGCCAGGAAGACAGATTGGAAAGACTGATCAAGGGACAAGTAGAGATAGAGTGAATTAGGAGAAATTGAGATCGAGATTGCATAATTATTTAGTGCCGTCTAATCACATAGTACGTAGTCGGCACGTACAGGGGGAAGCTTATAACCTTGAAATACCGAGCTGGTAAGGGTCAAGTCTCGATCTCGATTCCTCGTGTGGCTTTCATCTGCCGTATTTGTGCATGTGGCCGAGATGTCTAAAGGACAAATCTTGCAATCTGTGAAAAATCCCTGTGTGTCCTTAAAACATTCTTTTTGAGTGTTTTCTGTCACATCTTTTAGACCCTGACCTGTGGGGGGATCAGGACTGAGTGTCACTTGAAATACCTGTCGTATTTATAAGATGGCAGACACAATTAATATCGCATTGCGGAGAACATCTGGAGCCTCGGACGAAAGGTAAACAAGACTCAAGCAAAACAATGTTCCCACGTGCTAATTTTCATGTCACGTCAATATTGTGATCATGTGGGGGAGAGCTAGCGCGAGGTACGAGGTGGCCGTGGAGTCGGTACACGCGTCTGGACTTGGCATATTTTCTAGAGAAATATTCACATTACTATAAATTTAAATAAAACTGAGTAATGTTGATTGCTACTAGTTTTTCACCCTACTAGACTTATAAATCTAGGATACAAGATCGTCTAGATCTATGGAGTATGGGCGGTTCCGTTCCTTGCCCAAAAAAGATAAGAAAATTGACACGAAACGGGTAATAAACATATTCACTTTTAAATCATTATTTGAACAATTGTTGAAGATTTAGTTGATTTTTGGTACATATGTGATAGTAGGGTATCTCCACAGCGGAGTCAAGGGTCAAAGTCTGGATACGATTCTGAACTAGTGCCGCTTTTTTTCCTTTTGCAAATTCACAGTGAGGTTTTTCATTTTTTCAAAAATCTTTTTTGTTCATGTTTTCATTATTTTCTTCTGTCATAGTTCAATAGATATAGACCTACTTGATGTCTGCATAGCAGGAGGGTAGATAGACTCTACATCATTCGTTGTACGCTCTCGGTCTCACTTCATAAAAATTGAAATCATGTCCATGAATTGGGCATCTTTTTTTTTTTTGCACTTGGGATGTTTAAAGTTAAACTTTAGCATTTTTTGCTAGATCTAAAGTCCTTAAGAAGCACATAGAGATGTTATTATGATATGCCCTATATAACAAATATCATTTCAAACTCTTTTTTTTTTAAATTTCAGCAACACTAGTAATGATGCATTTGACAGTCTGCCCTCTTCTGTTACTGATCCATCATCGATCAGTAGCTCTCCATCTAAACCAGTCAGGAAGAGAACCATTTCTACCGGTGGTTCAGGTGATACGGTGATCAGAACATCTAATAGAACTATCTACACCGCTGGAAGACCACCATGGTATAACTCTCAGGGACAGCTTCATGAGGCTTTTGTCATAGGTATGATCATACAGCTAAGGCCAAATAACGAAAATGAAGTGTTTCTCATCCCCGCCCGCCTCCTTTTTTTCACTATTTATTATTCAGAAGAAAAAAAGCAACAAAACAAAACAAAAAAAACCTGTGATATACATTTTGTTTAAATAGCTTCTAAAGTGATACAAATCATTTGTTTTGTCATACATTGCATCAGTATACTCACATAGCACAATATCTGTGAATAAATAGGCTTGGCCAGCTATAATTAGCATGGCAGCCATCTTGGAAAAAAATTGCAAAAAAATTGCAAAATAGTCAATAGTAATGCCCTGCCTCCTTTTTTTAAAGTCCGGCCGAGAAACATGTTATTTGTGTGTTATTTGGCCTAATTTTGAAACTGATTATTAATTAGTCACGTTGTAAAGAGATTTATACAAATAAATGAATTTAAATGCTTGCTTGCTTGCTGCATGTACCTGTACGTGCCTTGTCATCGGCAATATTGGCTTCCATCACTTATGCATGTAGTACATGGTTATTTGAAAATAGCCTTGTATCCCTCCATAGCTGTTCAATACGATAGGTTTTGTATGCAGGGCTTAAATTAATCCAAGGCCACCAAGGCCATGGCCTTGGATGCCCTTTTGATTGGCCTCAATGCCCCTCTCATTGGCCTTGGAGATTTTTGTGCCCTTTCCAATTCTTCCTATTTGTGCTGTAATATAGGAATGTGCCCTACAGAAAAGTGGCCTTGCCCTAAAAATGAAATTTAAGGCCTGGTATGTATTAGCAGGATTGGTCCAGGTTAGATCATACAAAATGACTAATGAGGCGATTTTTTTTTCTCTTCAAATTCATCATTTTTATCTTGGAAACCCTACATGGGTAGCAGAATAAAGTTGCAGAGTCCCTGGTTGACCCTGTATCAGGTAATCTAACAAGTTTGTTTTACATTAGTGCAGCAGTAAATGTTTGTCACAGTCCACACATATGTTTGGGTCTATGACAGGGCTCTCCATCTACCGGTACTTGCATCTGGTCAGTGGTAACATGATTGCACAATGTTCCTATTGGATGGGTCCACTTATTTTATAATGCACACAAATTGATGTCTAATTAATTCGTTGAAATGCTAAAGTGCCATTATGGCAGCCATGCTAAAGCTGGGGTAATAATTGTGGGGCACGAGAAGTGTCGAGTCTGACAGACATGTGTACTATACAAGAACCCACCATACAAGAACCCACCATTATTATTATTATTGTTAATAGTGTGATGGGTATTTTTTTTTTTCTGTTGTGAATGCAGGGTTATGTGGTGGCAGTGCATCTGGGAAGACAACAGTAGCCAATGAAATCATCAAAGCCCTGGATGTCCCGTGGGTTAGTCTCCTCTCAATGGATTCATTCTACAAGGTGGGTCAACTAGTCTTCAGTCAAGGCTACCTGAAAATTTTGTTGATTTGTGTTTGTTTTTACTGTTATTAAAAATAACTCTCAGTATATTGAAGATAACACAGTTTTCAGAATAACACCTCTGGTTTTAATTCTGTATGTATAATGTGTATTGTGATACATCAACAATGAGAGATATTTGATACCTTTATTTTGATTCAGGTTTTGACTCCCAAGCAGCACGAGCAAGCCAACAAAAATGAATACAACTTTGATCATCCAGATGCATTTGATTTTGAACTTCTTGTAGAGACGTTGAAGAAACTCAAGGAAGGGAAACATGTGGAGGTTTGTCATGCTTAAACAAATAATAAAATAAAATAACACAGCATTAACAACAACAAAAATAATACTACCACCACCAACAACAACAAAAGCAGCAGCAGAAACTACACCATCAGCAACAACAACAACACAACATCAACAGCAGCAAGAACATCAACAGCACATTAATAGCAGAAACAACATTAGCAACAATAGCAGCACCAGTAAGACAACAGCAACATCAACACAAATGTGCATGATATCTTTTTTATATATATTAAGTATAAAGTGTAAAATGAATCTGTCCAAGTTTATAGCTCATGTATGTACTTGATTAGAATTAATTGGCAAGTCCAAGCTGTTTGGCCTGGAAAATTAGTGACCACATCTCTGATTCTGGTATATATTGTGTTAGGTTTATAGCTCTACTAAAGCATGGATCAGACCAAGTATGAAATAAAATGACACATTATGTCAATTTATGTTCTTAACTCAAAACTTAGTAGCATGTGGAAAATCAAATTACCAAAATACTTTTGACTTGCCCTGATATAAAGAAAGGTGCTTCTAATTATAATCTGCTTTTTTAGATTTACTATTACTCTCCTGCTGTAGGAATAAAAATACAAATGTTGCCCTTTTTCTGTAGATTTGCAGCATACAACAATTTAACTTTTGCATTCAATCAATTTACTGATGATTCAGAATTCCTTTGAAAATTGATGCTTCTCTTTCACAGTTATGAAGAATTTGTCTCTTATTATAACCTGTGATCTCTCTGTATTTTTTATGTTACAGGTTCCAGTGTATAATTTCACAACGCACAGTAGAGAAAGGGAAATGGTAAGCTTTTTATAGGAAAAGGAAAAGCTCTGAATTTTCTTTAGTTCTCATGGTGTAGAGGTGTCGTGGTCGAGTGGATATGTCGCTGGACTGTCGATCACAAGGTCCGCGGTTTGAGTCCAGCCGCGGCACTAATGTCCTTTGGCAAGACATTGATCTACATTTGCCACACTCAACCCAGGTGATGTAAATGGGTACCTAGCAGGAATTAATTCCTTGAAATGCTAGAGCGCCGTGATGGCCGCCTTGCTAAAGCCAGGGTAATAATCGGGGCAGCGCCAGGAGCGTCACAACGTGACGGACATGTGCGCTATATAAGAAGCCACCATTATTATTATTATCTATGTAATTTCATTAGTTATCCATATGATATATGTATTTGAGTTGATTTTTCTACCTCCTAATCAGACATTGAAATTAAACATGGAATTCATCTTGTAAAATTTCAAGAAATAAAATGATCGCAACCCCATGCAATCATTTCTAAAAGACTTCAATATTTTAGCATTTACTCACGGTATACTCCAGATGTGAACACTTTCTGATTTTCCTCATTTGTACTTTTTGTTTTCAGAAAACTATGTATGGTGCCAATGTTGTCATTTTCGAGGGAATTATGGCATTCGCAAAGAAAGAACTCATAGATGTAAGTTACATGTATGCTGACTTCTCCTTAGGACTTTATGTCCACAGCCTTCTTACTCTAAAATGTAGTATATGGTGTTGCCGAAAAATCTTAGAGAGAATGTCTTGTCAGTGAATGTCGTACAGTGAAACCTGCTTCAATAGCGACCACCTGTCTATAAAGACCACATTTTCTCTTACCTTGAATAGTGTTTCTCATTGAAATTTGTACTAAAAAGTCTTTACATAAAGACTACCTGCTTATAAAGACTACTTTTCTTGCTCCCTTTTAAATAGTGGTCTTTATATACAGGTTTCACTGCATATGTATGTCTCAAACAGGCTGAAGTTATGGAGTCTGAAAGACAAATGGTATATACCAGTATTCAATTTCTGTGTTTTAAATGAGATTACATCACCTGTCAACAATGAAGGCCTACTGTCTATCCAAAATATTTGAACATTTTTCTCTCAAAAATTTATTGCAGAAAGATATCAGGAAATTGTTGTTGTTGTTGTTGATAGCTTGTGTTAGAATGAATGTCTATCAACATAATGAATTGTTGTTGTAAAGATTTGTTTTGGCTTGCACCCAGTAGATAAAGCTGGCATGCTCTATCTTGTAATTGAAAACGGATCAGAAGAAAATATCTTGGAACCAGAATGAAATGTTGTTGCTTTTGTTGTTATTATTTACTCTAACAGGCTATTGCTGCTGTGCTATCAAATTTCATTATTCCGACACAGGTTATGGATCTCAAGATTTTCGTAGACACCGATTCAGACATCAGGCTTGCAAGGAGACTTAAGCGTGACATCACTGACAGGGGTCGTGGCCTGGAAGGAGTTATCAAACAGTATAATAAATTTGTGAAGCCAGCGTTTGAGCAGTTTATTGAGCCTTCCATTCAGCATGCAGATATTGTAGTACCAAGAGGTCAGTGGTTGGGCTCAATTCTCCAACAATCATATATTTGTAGAGGTGTTGTGGTCTAGTGGATAAGTCACCGGACTGTAGATCACAAGGTACGGGGTTCAAATCACAGCCCGGTACTAACGTCCTTTGGCAAGACGTTAATCTACATTTGCCACTCTCTACCCAGGTGCTAAATGGGTACCGGTAGGATGCGAACGTTAATGTAGTATGCTCGGCATTGTGAGCGTCTGTAAATGGCACCTGGCTGGAATACTCCCCAGGGAGTGGAGAATGTGCACACATTGTGTACGGGCAAGCTTGAATCCGACGACCGGGGTAATAATATATCTGTAAAGTGCTTAGAGACATCTCCGATGTATTAAGCGCTATATAAACGCGGAATATATATATTATTTCTCAAAGGGAGATTCAACCTTGATAGCAAACTACTCTAGGTGAAAGCATAACAATCAGAGAAGCAGACTGGTGAAATTTTGAACGAAATCTGACAAAAAATAAGAAAGTTATGAAGTTTTAAAAGTTATAATCACTATGGCTATGGGCTCTTCAAATTGGCTGAATGGGTAATGTCTCTGATGTAGTGGCAGGCATCCATTTGTTCCAACACACAAAATGACTAAAATTTTCTCTTTAGAGGACCTATGATAATATGCTATCCATGATATATTTTGAGTAGTGCCCCAAGGAGAAGGCTCTAAGGAGAAAAACAGAAATCAATGATATCTGTGTACATGACCTATGGGAGAGTTATCTGCGACTACAATCCACTGACCAAACTACCAATTTGCGATTTGCATAGACTTAGTGATCTCATATTTCAAACATTCATAACTTTCTTATTATAGGTCCGATTTATTTAAAACTTTTGCCATTCTGTTTCTCTGATTTTTTTACTTTCATACAAATGAACTCATTGCATGGGTTGGATCGTCCTTTAAGATTCTGTTACATTGTGTCCGTGGCTCTGCTTCACAGTACAGTAGTACCTTGATAAATCATTACATGGCGTCTAGATCTTTACGCGCTCAAAACTTTGTATTACTTGTTATACTCCGGTGAATACTAAGCGGAGGGAGAGAACATTTGCTCATATATATGAATGCAGAGCCTTCGCTGTAGAATGCTCTCCCTAAAGAGATTCGTAATAGCAGATAAGTTGAAGTGAACAAACATAATCTAAAAACGTATCTGTTTGATTTGGCTTTTAATTAATTGTTCTGTTTAATTTTTGTGTGTTCTATCTTACTTGTTGTTCTTTTGTGTACAATGCAGATGCTTTAATGTATTTCATCTTTTGCACTAGCGCACCTTGAGAATTCGATTTCAAGCGTATTTGGCGACTTCTAAATCTTACATAATATTATTATTATCATTATTATGTAAATCTTGAATTTAAAGGAACTAGGGAGTCTACTTACAGATCAATTGTAAGAACAGATGCAGATAGATCAGTTTCCATAAAGTAATCAATGTTCAAACATGTGATATGAATGTGGCCAATTTGATGTCCATAATGAAGACAGCCTGTAAACTCAGAAAGACATTTGTTGATAATATTATATGTATAAACGTTACGAGTAGAAAAATGAGAAAGCAAGAAGTGAGTGTGGTTTATTAATAGACCAGTTTACTAGCATATTCAAATTTAATGCATCCTTTTTAAACGAAGGTTGTTCATGACAACCTGAAGGCTTGCACATGACTTGCCTGACATAGCAACAAGTAATGTATGCAGACTGGATTCTAAGTAATGTAGTTCACTCATTAATAACAGGTTGATGGAATACCCAGTCACTATGTCCCCAGGAAAGAAAATCCATAAATTTGAATATATTTGTAAACTGGTCTATTTCCTCATCAAAAGCTTTATTTTCTCTTAATTCACTGTACTATCCTTGCTAAATATGTTGGTACACTGTATATCTACAGGCGCTGAAAATGAAGTTGCAATGATCCTTATTGTCCAGCATGTACATGACCAACTCACACTGGTGAGTATACAGGATTCTTTTTTCCAGAATAGAAAAATCTTTCTTTCATTCTTAGAGCTCTCCGGGTATATATCATGTATAGGAAATGTGGATTTTCTCACATTGAATGTCATACATGGACATATATGTATTTAAAATATATATATATATTTTTTCAATTTTTTTTTTATAGCCAGATCGCTTCTCTCAGAGCTTACGATAACTAAATCTCTCACTTTTTTCAAAGAAGATTTAATTTAAGTCATTATATTATGCTAGAGGATTGATTGTTTATGCTAGGAAGTTGAAGCTTATGAATTCCATCAATACTGCAGTTGAATAATCTGTATTCATCAATGCCTGGTGTATGAGATTTTGAAAAGATCTTTTTGCTTGTACAGTGTATACCTGTGTGTGATGTATACTGATGTATAGTCTGTAGATATGGCCTATAAATCTTGTATTTTTTTGTCCTTCTTCTCTTTTGCAGAGGGGGTTCCAATTCAGGTAAGCAGGCCATCTGTTATCAGATTCTAGAAAAGATAGTATGATACATGTATATTTAAAGACCCTGTCGGAAGTGAAAAATGAAATAGGTGAATTATATATCAACGGAAAGCTTATAAGTCACAGATTACAATAAAATCAATTATATCCTATTTTAGTGTCTGTCAGAGGAGTATCAGCTCTCTCAAAACTCAAAATCTAAAGCTTTGAAAACCGGAAATTGTTGACCTAAAAACTTGCTATCGACTTAATGACATCATCATATGTGGAGTACGCATATTCACAATGACTTTGCATTAATTAAGCACTGCTCATCGCCTCGGCTATATACATATAGGCGAGCCGATCGGGTCCACATGTTATGTCGTCGCCATAACTGTGGCAATATCGACCCTGTTGACCCGTAATTTGGAGGGGAATGGAAAGTGAGGATTCGATTTGTTTTTGTGCAATACTGAAAGGGAAAACATATGTTATTCCTTTATAATTGTATTATACGTTCATTCTTTCCATTGATATAAAGTTGTATTTTCATCGGATAGGGTCTTTAAAACATAAACCAGCAAGGGTATTGTGTTTGACATAATGGGGTACATCACATGTATATGTATATGGTGTAGATTTAAAAAGAAAAAGAAATGTAAGTCTGACAATGCTTAGGAAGATTCTCAAGTTGATTTGTTTACTATTAAAGGTACTATGTCCCATTTGCAGGCCAAAAAAATGAAAAGGTTAAATTCCAACGGCATTTGAAAGAAGATACTAATTTAGAACTTCCCTAAAAAAAAGGGGGCTTGAAAATGTCTTTAAGTGGGAAAATAACGACTATTAGTTGTCGAATCGACTTAGGAGCTATAGAGCCAGTAAGTAATAGTCTGATTTTTCAGACCATTGTACCGAATGGTCGTACGTTTTATGCTGCGCAAAGATTCAATCAGTTTAATTTTGGCCATTACAAGAAGTGGGTTATTGATGTAGACAAATGCTCATGTACCCTTTACAGCTCATTTTATGTATGTTATTACCAAAGATGAAAAAAGCCAGTCAGTCACTCAATAGTGTCTGACAGTGAAGTCTAGCAAGTAAACGGGTTTCCTTGCATAATTTGAATATTAGGACACTGCTAACGTTTAAATTTCACAGATAGGACATACATGATATATTCATAATTCCTGCAAAGTTCTACAGAATTTGATGTTGGCTGCAAAAGGGACATAGTATCTTTAAAGAAAACTTTAATCTGAAAAGGCAAAGCTTTATAATTGTTTGTGTAAACTGGTGATATTCTTAGGTTGTATAGATTAGACGAGTGAACGTACATTTTGATTTTGTCCTTAAGTGCAATGTAGTTAATGAATCTCTTGTTATCTATCATACTTCAATGAATTAATCCATCTGCCAGTAGCAGGTCAATATGATTACATTTATAATCATAGCCTACTTATTTTAGATGATCATTTTCTTCTCCCCTGCCAAATTATTGACTTTTCTATTTGTTTGTCTTGGATTTTATTCAGATCTGAGTTACCACTAGCCCACCTCAACCAACCACTGCCAGACACACTCTATGTAGTTACTAATACGGTTCAGGTCCAAGGACTGCATACATTCATCAGGTAAACATCAAGTGCTTCCACTTTGAATCTTTCTAATAAAGTGTGCCATTCACCAAAACACATTATGCTTTGTATGTTCCTATGTCCCTATACTATATTCAGTATCTGTGGTAAATGATAATTAGATGTTTTACATGTACAGGTATTGTGCTGATGTATACGTGCCTTCACGGTTGTTTCATCGCAAAGCATGCCGGGACAGATTTCTAGTACAGCAGTAGATTTTCACCTTCGCCGCGATCAGCTGTTACATTGCCAACAACGGGATTTTTAACCTGTCGAATCAACGTCATAATATTGTACAAACAGTACAGGATGCTTTATTCTGCAGTGATTTTCTTTCATTCCAGTATCATTTGTACAGTAAGAAACCAAAGTTTGTGATTATGTATTTTTATGACGATCCTTCAAAAAATAAAGCTGATAATACGAAGTAAAATGGGCTAATGAGAGTGGGTTCCTTTGTATGAATATGTTCAAATGTGTGTGTGTGCAGTTTGCGCCGATGGTTTGCCTTTTTAAGCTGCCAAACATTTGTGTTTTAGGCTGAAGGATCGTCATAAAAATACATAATCACAGACTTTGGTTTCTTACCGTACAAATGATACTGGAATGAAAGAAAATCACTGCAGAATAACGGATCTTGTACAAGATTATGATGTCATGTTGATTCGACAGGATAAAAATCCTGTTGTTGGCAATGGAACAGCTGATCTCGGCGAAGGTGAAAATCTACTGCTGTACTAGAAATCTGTCCCGGCATGCTTTGCGATGAAACAACCATGAAGGCACGTATTGTCAAATTAAGAAAAAAATTAAACATGACTAACTTGGGTAAAGCAATCGATAAAGTGTAAAATACTCTCCCAATTGACTCAAAAGCGACCTGTGAGTAGACTTTTTGATGCACCGGTTCATGCTTGCATAGAATAGGGCCTGCACCGAACTCAAGTCTGCCTTATTTGCCAAGCATTGGGTTTTGTGTTATTCTTTAATTTCTGCATACTATTTATTCGTTAACCCATAAAATGTTGAATAACATTTCCTGAATTTGATTTTATACATTCTAGCTGTACACAGATTATCTTGTTAGACGATTGGTACACTTGAATGGAACTAATTACCCAAAGTATTTTTGCACTTTATATGTGGGACTCCATGTTGGTATTCTATATTCAAAATCTATATGAGCTTTAAAAATGTCTAGTGCACTCTTTAGTAAAGGATAAATTGACCTGTAAATAGACAAGTTAATGCACTCACTTAAAATTTGGCATTCACTGATGTCCACTCCCAGTCATCTTTTCTTTCTCTCTCTCTCTCTCTCTCTCTCTCTTTGTTTTTGCACTTTTGCAAATAACTCTAAAATTGACTTGACTTATATTGTTTCCAATCTTCTTTTCTCGCAAGGAATCGTGAAACAGGACGTGATGAATTCATCTTCTATTCCCAGAGACTGACCAGGATTCTAATAGAGTATGCTCTCTCACTCCTACCATTTGAGGTAAATACTCACCTCCAAGAATATTAATGATACTGTTATGGATTAATATAATGTACATATTGTAGAAAGATCATTACTTGCATAGGCCTTTAGCTGATGAATCATTTGCCTATACAGTGTTCACATGATTAACGTCTTCTTACTACAAGTGCTCCCTGATCCTAGAGCCCTGAAAATGACAAATCCTCCTGAACTTCAGCCTTTGCCCCAGAGCCTGCGTAACATGATGGCTGGATAAGTGTAATTACAGTCAACAACTAAATTACTCATACCCCTTGTACATTTCATGTTTTGGGGGTGTTTTTCATATTTCAAGAATGCAAGGTAGACTAGTTGAATTAGTGCCTTTGTTGAATGTGTTTACATGTAAGCTTTGATAATGTCACATTCTCAAGAAACGAAAATCAGGACAAACTTATTCTTTCCATCTTTAAATAAGTCTCAAGAACTTTGTAAGGGTATGAATAATTTAGTTGTAAGCTGTACATGTCATGATGTAGAAATGGACAAAGAAAGAAACCATTATTTGTATATACATGATACATGGGCAGCTAGCACAAGGGGCAACCATTAGTAAATAGTCATTAGTAAAAACAAAAGTCAATAGTAAAAAAATAATCATCCATCACAGTTCTTGTTAAACTTCCTTGCGTTTAATTATTTTCCTGTATATATTTTATTTAATTGCCTTGTTTTTAGGACTGCATTGTGGAAACACCACAGAATACCAAGTATGCGGGCAAGAGATTCAAAGGAAGGGTAAGTATGAAATATGGAATGATCCTCGGGCTTTAGTTTATTTTTAGAGGTCTACGTTTTAGCCAAAATGAAATTTTTGAATTACTGTGATACCTGCATTAGCGACCACCTGTCTCTGTAAAGACCACATTTTTGGGGGTCATCCTTGAAAATTGTTTCTCATTGAAACCTGTAGTAAAAGAACCTGTACATAAAGACCACCTGCTTATGTAAAGACCATGTTTCTTGTCTCCCCTAAGTGGTCTTTATATACAGGTTTCACTAGCTTGGAGCAGAACAAATATCAAAGAAAATTACACTTTAAAAGTAAATTGCTGTCCATTATTCTTGGTAATGTCTGGGAAAGCAAATGACCAAATACCCTGGACATGCACTTCTACAATGTAAATTGGTTAGGTCATTAAATTGTTCTTACTTGCAGATGTATTAATGTCAGTACATGTATAGAGATAATAGGAGATGCAGAAGCACCTATTTTGTAGTTATAAGATGTAAGAATAACACAAGTAAAGACGCATAGAAGTGGGCTCTCATGTGGAATTCAACAGGATTCGGGTGTTTACCCAATAACAGATGTTGTCAATCACCAGGATTAGCCTTCAGTTTTTATGACCAATAGAACTTACATTGTATGTAATGCTCTGCTTTTTTTTGGCCACCAATTAATCGCCCCATATAGAAAAGTCATTATCCCACATTTCCCTCACTTGAAGACTCTCTGAGAGACTAGGGGTATTTCTTGATGGGACCACGGGTTTGCTGTGTGCAAGACTTGTACATCCATTAATGGTATTTCCACCATGTCTGGTGTCTGCAAATTATGACCTACTGCACATGAAAACTGACTATCACAGATCTCCCTTTAATCCACATGTTTTGTCCTGTTTGTTGATGTCCATGTAGATGTAGATGTTCAGCCTTTCAATATGTTTTTTTAGATACAGACCATGTGTACAGTCTATGTACACTTGCTGGTCAGTAAGGACCCTTGTATGTATTACACTATTGAAAGGAGGGGGCTTGCATTACATGTGTTCGGTGTACAGATAATCCTGTATAATGCAGAGAGCTTCTTAAAGGTATTACAAAGTTTTGGTATGGGGTCATGAATTTGGTTCAAATGAACATATTGGAAGCATATGCGATTTTACAATATTCAGTGATCGTTGTCGCGGTTGAAATCGAGTCTAAAGTGATGAAATTATAAATAATTATCTCTTTATGTTGTATAGCGCCCTCTCAAGACTGATATTACTTTAGCTTTAAAACAATGTTTCTTGACTACAATCGACCGATTTGCTATTCCCATTTGGAAATTATATATCAGAACTGCATATTCTGAGATTTTCATGGTCGCAGCTACCATGGAATGGCCTTAGGCGCTATTTGAAATATTTGAAATTTACCGGGAGCACCGGTAAATTTTATTATTCAATTTGCTCGAAAGCAGAAGTGTTTTAGGGGCTAAATTTGTTAGTGCTCATAATACATCCACAGGGGCATCCAAATATATCAAAAATTGAAAGTATTACTATCCATCCAATTTCAAAATTTCCCAAAACTTTGCATTACTTTTAACGGTTCCTTTACTCTAATTGAAGTGAATTCATTAACAAAAACACATCACAATAATGACAGTATATGAACAATCATTCAATTCAAAGAATAACAATGATACATGAATACATAACGAAAGAGTATTATTGATTGTACAGTAATGGCTTTAAAACAATATTTAGACATAGATCTGCATACCATTTAATGTACAAGATATTCACATAACTATGTGTATTAATAATATTAAAGGGATGTTTGTTGATGGGTAAGGGAACTATAAATATGCATGTAAACTTATTGGTTATTATTGTAAACTTTTTTTATTAGTTACCTGAAAATGGTGAAATTTAAGAACTTTATTGTGTGCATTCACAAATTTGTGTGTTTCTCTCCTGTACAGCTTACGCATTGAAACCGATCGACACTCATGAGTATGATTTGAATATTGTATGGTCATCTGCTATTATCAAAATGTACATTGTGATTGTTCACTCTATGTTTTGATTTATATAAGCAGATGATATTATACAAATGATGCATGCGCATGAGTTCATTATACGATACACACAGCCTCAACGAGGGCAGATAGATCAGATATAATGAACGAATGAAAGCATGCATCATATGTTTTATACAACGAAACTCCTAGTTCCTTGTTATTTGATGTAAAAAGGATTCATTCAAGATGACAGTATGGCTAACAAATAAGCTTGTCGTCCTGGTTACTGGTTCTAAACAACAGAGCCCGTGTGCGCCCGCACATAGAGATCCTATATATACTATATAGGATCTCTATGTGCATGCTTCATACGCGGGCTGCGCACTGAAACATCGTTGAATAGTACTGGAAACTATTGCACGCTTTTTCATGAAAAACGTGGGATAGTCTCAGTAAATGAATCACACGTGACCGCGCATGACCAATCATTTGATTAGGATCTAGGAGTGAGTTGTATAATCTAAATTGACTAGCTAAAACTTACATACTGCATGGCAGTAAAGATCACATTTGAAAATCATCTAAATCTTAATTCATACAAGTAATACATACATTGTATAACTTTAGGCACGGTTTCAGCATTTAAAAAAAATGGATGGAGTTCATCTGGACACTGATTTATGGACGGCTTGTTGGTGTTGACTCTATCCATCCAGTAAACATCCAGTAAGGATGACATGTACCATAGTTTTGAAACTAATTGAGTAAACACAGTCATGTCATCATGAAATTAATTTTTAATATTTATTTCATGACTTCAATCAGTCTCTCTCTCTCTCTCTCTCTCTCTCTCCCTCCCTCCCTCTCCCCCTCTTTCTTTCTCTTTCTCCCTCTTTTTCCCTCTCTCTCTCTTTAAAAAAAAATTTGTTACATAATTACAGTATTTGTGTAGTGGTGAAAGAATTTAAAAGGCTTTGCTCCATATTGCAGTGGACTAAAGCTACATGTAGTTTTAACTTGGTCCACTTTTGAATACAGGTCATAGACTTACAATATACATGTAGAGCCTCTTGGCTAATTTATATTATATATACACTGTAACCTTAAGTTGAATTTGATGCAAAATTAATGTAGTAGTGAACAAACAAAACATGAATTGAGAAAGAAACTTGACTACCAAAAGGTGGGGTTTTTGACGTTCTTCATTCCCCCTGTCCAGAACAGCATTGCCATAATTGTATTCATGAGGTGTCTTGGTGTAGAGGATATGGTAAATCACCCATCTGTGAATCAAATGATTTGCAGTTTTGGATCCCGGCTATGGCTCTCATGTCCTTTGTCCTATTATCATTTTGCAAGGCATTGATCTATATTTTGCCACTCTCTACCCGGGTGTAGGTAATAGGTACCAGGTAGGAAGTAATTCCTTGAACGAATTGAGCACCTTTGGGCAGCTTTGCTAACTCCAGGGTAATGGTTGCTCTTTGTAGGTACATTCAAACCTGTCTTAGAAGCCACCTCTCTATTAAGGCCACCTGTCTATAGTGGCCATGTATTTTGTCTCACTCTGGAAAGAAATGTGTGTTGTAGAACCTGCCTAGAAAGGGCCACCTGTCTACAATGACCTCTTTTTCTGATACCCATGGGTGGCCTTTATAGACAGGTTGATTGTACGTGTATGTACCTTGGGCATTCACTGAGATGAATACATGATATACATAAATACAAGTAAATTATTCATACCCATACCAAGTTTTGATATTTGTTAAGTATGTGAAAAATTAATTTGTCCTGGTGTACATTTCTTGAGAATATGACAAATTAAAGCTTACAATCTAAAATTATTCAAGAAAGGCCCCAATTCAACCATTCTACCTTTCATTCTTGAGTTATGGAAAAGAAAAAAAACATCAAATTTACAAGGGGTGTGAATTATTTAGTTGTTAAGTGTTCTTACACATGTGTATGTGGGCAATATAACTATTAGTAAGATATAAATGTAGCTCTTCTAATTGTCATCATTGTTATGCCTCCGCCACCGAAGGTGGTGCCGGAGGCATCATGTTTTCGGGTTGTCCGTCCGTACGTCCGTACGTCCGTACGTCCGTACGTCCGTCCCGTTTGACCGTTATCACAATATCTCAAGAACCATTTAAGATTTAAACTTAAGACTCGGGAATAGTATTTATCACCATAGGAAGACGATCTGATTAGATTTTGGAGTACGTAGGTCAAAGGTCACAGGTCACAGAGGTCAACTTATGAAATTCCTTGTATTGAGTTTGTTAGCGCGATATCTCAAGAACCATTTGAGATTTAAACTTCAAACTTAAGGATAGTATGTATCACCATAGGAAGACGATCTGATTAGATTTTGGAGCACGTATGTCAAAGGTCAAGGGTCACAGAGGTCAACTTATGAAATTCCATACATTGAGATTGTTATCATGATATCTCAAGAACCACTGGAGATTTAAACTTCAAACTTAGTGATAGTGTGTATCACTATAGGAAAACAATCTGATTATATTTTGGAGCACGTAGGTCAAAGGTCAAGGGTCATAGAGGTCAACTTATGAAATTCCATACATTGAGATTGTTATCATGATATCTCAAGAACCACTGGAGATGTAAAACTTCAAACTTAAGGATAGTATGTATCACCATAGGAAGACGATCTGATTAGATTTTGGAGCACGTAGGCCAAAGGTCAAGGGTCACAGAGGTCAACTTATGAAATTCCATACATTGAGATTGTTATCATAATATCTCAAGAACCACTGGAGATTTAAACTTCAAACTTAATGATAGTGTGTATCACCATAGGAAGACAATCTGATTAGATTTTGGAGCACGTAGGTCAAAGGTCAAGGGTCACAGAGGTCAACTTATGAAATTCCATACATTGAGATCGTTATCGCGATATCTCAAGAACCACTGGAGAATTTTCACTTCAAACTTAATGATAGTATGTATCACCATAGGAAGACGATCTGTTTAGATTTTGGAGCATGTAGGTCAAGGGTCACAGAGGTCAACTTGTGAAATTCCATGTCTTCAGCTCGTTTAATATGACTTTACATTTGATATTCGATATGATGTAATTTTAATGGAATTTCTGAAAGGATTATGCTTTTATTGCAAGACTTTTCGCCTGTAGAGTATGGCGTCACTCGGTGTTGAGGCTGGTGTTGAGCTATCGATAACGCGATCGGTATCGTCCTTCTAAACTGACCGTCGGTGTTGGAGCTCGGTTTAGCAGCCTTTCCATGCTCTCAACACCAACACCAACACCGAACACCGTACTTGAAATCACTCAATGTCTTATGGGTACACAGTTCATGAGAAAAAGCAAAAGGCACTGACAATTGAATTTCATATGCAGCGCATGTCATTCTTTAAAAAAAAATCAAATGAAAACGAGCTTTAATTCTTTATAATGGCAATACATGGTTACTTTTTATGCCTCCGCTACAAAGTAGCCGGGAATTATGTTTTCTGGTTGTCAGTCCGTGCGTACATACGCACGCACGTGCGTGCGTCTGTGCGTACGTCCCGTTCTCGTGATCGCGTTATCTCAAGAACCAATTGATGGATTACCGCCAAACTCAGGTCATGTATGTATCTTGCAGAGCTAATGAACTGATTAGATTTTGGGGTCACGAGGTCAAAGGTCACAGGGTCCATTATGTATGCAAAAATAGCTCGTGATCGCGTTATCTCAACCGATTGATGGATTACCGCCAAACTTGGGTCCTGTATGTATCTTGCAGAGCTAATAAACTGATTAGATTTTGGGGTCACAAGGTCAAAGGTCACAGGGCTCATTATGTATGCAAAAATAGCTCGTGATCGCGTTATCTCAAGAACCGATTGATGGATTACCGCCAAACTTGGGTCATGTATGTATCTTGCAGAGCTAATGAACTGATTAGATTTTGGGGTCACGAGGTCAAAGGTCACAGGGCTCGTTATGTATGCAAAATAGCTTGTGATCACGTTATTTCAAGAATCGATTGATGGATTACCGCCAAACTTGGGTCATGTATGTATCTTGCAGAGTCAATGAACTGATTAGAATTGGGGTCACGAGGTCAAAGGTCACAGGGCTCATTATGTATCCTAAAATAGCTCGTGATCGTGTTATCATTAGAACCAACAGATGGATTACAATCAAACTTGAATTTTAAAAATTGCTTCCATTTTGGTTTGTAAAATTGCTCTATGGCGGAGGCATTTTTCGACTGCGCGCAGTTGAAGTTCCATCTAGTTATTATTGTATTCATGTACGTCTTGTTAAGAACTTGAATTCATGAGAGATGTCATGTGTATCATCTGTAACCACATGCACAAAAAGCACCACCAGAAACTCATCATCATTATCATCACCATCATCATTTCCATTGAGAAATATAAAAAACATCACCATCAGGTATTCTACATATATAGCTGAAGAAAAATGTGATGATTTAATTTTTTCCTTCTTGAACTTTTCAGTCAAGCGATGGCAAAAATAAGGTTAGTTTTGTGAAACTCACAATATTTAATAACAACTCAGCTTGAAGTGAATTTCATCCATTCGCCAATCCACCTAAAACAAACCTGATTGGTATTTCATACATTACCAGCTATACAAAGTCTCTGGTAAACTAACTTGATTTATGTATGGATCAGTCATATATATTCCAGCACTTATTCTGCATGTATTCTGGGTTTAGTTCAGTGAGAATCTTTACTAAAAGTGAATGATTTGTTTTGTTATTTGAATATTAAGTTTGCCGTGCGTTTACATGCCCTCATGAGTTCCACATGAGTTTCTCTTTTCACTTTTTGATGCTATAATTTCCTTTGCACTATTATTAAAAAATTATTTAAAAAAATAAAATAAAAAATGTGCAGAAGTGAAACAATAGATTCTAGGTTCTCTGTCACAAATAATTTACAAAATTAGTTAGTCAGTACTCAGTACCATAGGGCTTGGTATGTTAAGTTTATTTATCCATTGAACGTAAACTGAAAATTGGGTTATAATATGGGGATACTAACCTCAATTTTCCGAGGAGTATCGGTATTTATTAATATGTGTTATGTAAGGTTAGGTTTTAGGTAATTAGGGTAAAACAAGCACAGTTGCTAATAAATCATTCATCTACATCTTTCATTAATCAAAGAGTAGGGGTATCATTTTAATTTTTATCAGGGTTTCGTCGTCAACTACTTTACACATGCAAGTGACCTTAGGTGACCTAGGTCATGGGTTATAAGGAGTAAAGGTTTCAGGGTCTGACAGATCTCTAATGATGGGCTAAAAAGATAAATTGTATTAGAACGATAAACTGTGGGTTGTGAATTGAACCAGTTCACAATTTTACTAGAAATTATATTCCCCTTTTTATTCTCCAAAGTCCCTTCCCTTATTTGCTATTTTTACATTTCAAGCACATCAAGTCAATCATCATAGCATGTATTTATCCCTTCTTTTCTAAATCTTGATAATTTGAAAGAAAATGAATTTTAGTTTCTATTTTCTAATGTGTGATTTACTTGCAAGAAATGCTTTAATTTCATGAGAATAACTGCTTCAATTTAATTTATGAATTTCCGCCATCTTCTGAAATAAGAAGTACGGATAGTAACGCTGTAGGTACAATGTAAATCATTTGTCAAACATTGCATTATTATTCTAAATTTGTTCAAACTAGCTTGTCCTCAAGTTTAGAAACATATATTAATTTGGTTTGAATGTATTTGTAATTTATAAAATAATATTGCCATATTTCATTCACCAACATGCTTGTTTCAATTACGATACAGATTAATAGCATACTGGCAAATTGCATACATGTACTTTGTACTTCATTGTTCATGTATGGTGTAACTGCTTTGAAATCATGGAGCATTCCACCATCACTGCAACAAATAAACAGATAATGACACCTGTACAAAAGAACAAAGTAACAAATAAAAATACGAATAGCATGCAATCACCAATTGAAAGTGTTGTGTGTTGTGTAAGGAATTTAACTTATGTTAAGGAACAAATCTAGTCTTTCGTTGTGAAATTGTAAACCTAGATTTACTTCAATGCATGCTACTAAAAATTTGCATGGGATTGAGATAATATTTTTTTTCTTTAAATAAACGTTCTGTGACTTTCAAGGTGTGTGTGTCTGTGCGTGTGTGTGGGTGTGTGTGTGTGTGGGTTGATGGGTACCAAGGACACTCAGAACGAGGACGACCTCAGTTCGAGAACCCAGCAAATCATTAAAATTTGAGGCTCTTTCACACAGGGGTATGTACATTTAGGCGCTCTATTCTCATGGAAAAAGTAGATCGTCGGCTATGCAGTAAATTTTTTAATGGTCATCGGGATGTTATATCCAATAAACGTGAGAGGAAAATTAGGGGGAGGAGTATTTAATGATATTGACATACATCTAGAAGTATTTTTGTAATGAGGTGTTTAGACCAGCAATAAGCTGGATGAGGTATACTACCAAGTACATGTACTAGTGTGTCAAATTGTAAACAACTTAATCCATATTTCTGCGTACACTACATGTTTATCGCAGTCGTACCGGTACATTCACCTGTTGCGAAGTAAATCCTTAGAAAATATTTACCATTTACTCACCCCATTTTCAATCATAATATCATGTTCGTACACAGAAGAGCTAATACATGTATCAGCAGGGCTCTGCACTAACGTTTTTAGAAGGAGGTCAGGATTTTTAGGGTCCAGACTGAGATTCTGGGTTGCTCAGATGTACGGGAGACTGTTAGTGTTGAGCCTTGATTTCATTGGAAATAGAGGAAAAATTTAACATTTGAACAGATATAGTGCAGCACCAAAGCAATTAGATGAAACTTATTCATTAGACAATGATTCATGACGCTCAAATTTCCAAGCACAAATTTGAACATCATGTATGAGGACCTTTATATAGCAGTCCATTAATCTAATATAATACTGTTTTGATATTTGTAAACTAGGGTTTCATATAATATATCACTGTAATCCACCTACTATCTATTCTATTTAGCTCATATGAGTACTTATACAATCTATTTTCTCCTTCTCTGGACGTCCAAGCATACTGAAAAAAATGTTTGCATGCATGTACATTTGCATTTCATGAAAGGTTCAGTTGTTGCTGCAAAATGGCTGTTATTAACAGTAACCTTCTCTAATCTCATTGATTTTTTTTTTACTGGTTTGCAGCTGATGGGGCTGATTTAACGAATTGCAGATATTTGTGGATTTTGTGGGAATATTTGGGTTTGGAAGAGATATGAGGGCTGAATATTACTTGTTTAGTATCTCTGATATTTAATACATGAACAGTTAATTGGAAAGCAATTTTTGCACTGATTTTGTTTGTTACATCACTGTTTATAGGTCAGTTTTTCTTTTTCTTGCTGTGGATAGTTATTTCATCCTTTTCAGAATCAAACATGGATATAGTTATGAAGAGAAGCAGCATCCATGTTTCTAGTTGTCTTCTTTAATAGTATTTGTGTTTTCATTTCCAAAAAAGTGTAGAAGGCTAATATAGAATAGAAGAATTATAACAATCTGTTTTTGATAGAGAGGTGTACTGACTGAATTACATTGCAGTTTCTTGTAAGTTTATAAAAGCAAGAGAATTACTACGCGTACGTGTAGTTTGCATCACCATATATTGATATCAGTGAGCAATGAAAGCACTTTGGAAAGCAAGCATGAATTGTTTTGAAAATGGCGGTGATTCCAGGGTAGAAAAAGGAGATATGAAACATGCGCCCTATTTTTTCAGTTATGTTTGATTTTTTAATTTGTCTTTTCTTTTCTAATAAAACTGCCTGATTTTATCATTGTATGATTACAAGTTTACAAACACAGTTGGTATTTTGAAAAATGGAAGATAACTGCTAGAAATCAGGTAACCTCTGTAATGATTTACTTCTCACATTGATTCTCATTTAAGGAATTGTTTCCTTTACACTTTTTAGTTTTTACTCGCTTGCACTTTGGGTATTTATACTGGTTTGTGTGTAATCATCTACAAATGGTGAATATGTTCTTCCTTATCTGTTGTTCTTCTACATGAACCCCTTGCAACATTTCCCCTATTTCTAGAAATGGAATGTTCCATATCTTAACTTCCTTCCTATCATGTGCTGTGCAGATATGCGGTGTGTCCATTCTGAGGGCGGGGGAGGTCATGGAGCCTGCATTGAGCGAGGTGTGTAAGGATATCCGCCTTGGCAAGATCCTCATACAGACGAATAATATATCTGGAGAGCCAGAGGTGAGTTGGACATGTAAATTATAGGTTGTTTATTTTGTGTTGTTTCCATTCATGCCAAAAATAGATAAATAAATGTATAAAATGAATAAAACTAAAATGATAATAAATGCTAAGAGTAAAGTAAAAAAAAGTTTAGATCTAAACACAACTACATGTCATGCTATTTGCTCTCTCTCACTGACAAGATGTTTATAAATTATCACCAATCGTTATAGTTGACATGAAAATGGTGCTGTTGTTCCACGAACATATATGTACCGGTATATCGGTGAATTTCCATTTCTAAGTCACATGGGCCTAATTTACAAGCACAAGTTGATTCATAGAGGTCCTGGCATATAATGTATTTTGTATTTATGATTTGTAATTTGTTAATGATGCCAAATAAATATATTGAAATTAAAATTGGAAAGTCCAATCTGGATATTATTTCGCATAAAATATATCAGGGGTACAGACTACCAAGAATGTTTTTCGCAGTATCAATAGGTAATTATGAAATTGAGAATAAAATGATGGGCTAATGAATCTGATCTGCTCCATTTCCAAAGTCTTATTGTTTTGAATAGAAGACTCACCCCAAAGAATAAGTGTATGTATGCTAAAGAAGAGATGAATTCCTGTCCTTTGATGTACAATATTCCTTACAAAAGTGTACAAGAGATTATATAAAATGTAGATATTCTTGGCATGATGCAATGCCTTTTAGCATAACATGAGCGCAGGCATTTTGTTGATAACATGACATTTCCGATGCCCTTGTATCAGTCAATAACCACGTTTCATTTGATGTTGTTAGCTCCACTATCTGAGGCTTCCCAAGGACATCAAGAAAGATTACGTCATCTTGATGGATGCTACCGTAGCAACGGGAGCAGCAGCTATGATGGCTATCAGGGTCCTTCTGGTAAGCCTACTTTTCATCCTCCGGTTATGACAAGTTTTGTCACCTTCCTTCCTTTCTTTCCTTTATACTTAAAATTGTTTTTTAATAATGATTCTGTATTTTCTATTATCCTTTTTAAATGTATGATAGATTTCGCAGGCCTGGGCCCTGTCTTAAAAGAGTTACGATTGATGCGAATCAATCGCAAATTTACAGTCTCCTATCTCTTTATTATGTACGTAGTTGCGATTGATATCAATTGCAGATAAGTTGTGATTAGTCAACAAACTGTTGATAATAATTATAATGCATAGTAAGATACAATTAATTGCAGTAAGACCAGAGATACAATATATCTTTATGATTGATTGTAAGAAGATAATTTTGAATATCACAGGACCCATCTCTTGTCTATATTATTAACATTCTCCCTCCCCCAATTTTTCTGTAGGACCATGATGTACCCCAAGAAAATATCTTGTTTCTATCACTGCTAGTTGCTGAATCAGGTTTGTAATCTTTATAGAGAATTGTATTTTAATTTTTTAGTCTGAATTGTGTTGATTAAACGTAACATTCATGATCTGTGATGGTGAATTTGCCATCATTCTGGGTACAATCACCAGTTCACCACACAAGTACATGTATATCCACTCACAGTGTAGACTCCATCTCTACTCCTTGTCACATATTACTACAATACAATACAATACAATATTGGCAGTTAACAAATAAATTATTCATACCATTACCAAGTTTTTTTAGTATGTGAAAAATTGACTTGTCCTGACATTATAAAGCTAACATCTAAAAGTATTTAACAAAGGCCCTAATTCAACCTATCATTCTTGAGTTATGAAAAACACAAAAAACATCAAATTTACAAGGAGTCTGAATAATTTAGTTGTTAGCTGTAAATAAAGTAACCTTTTCACAATGCTTTACAAACTTGTTAAATTAATGAACATACACACATGTAATTAACTTAAGACAATTAATATAAATACTACAAGGCCATACAAGGAAAGATTTAATGGTTGCAAAGAAATGTCTTTAGGAACTTTTGGAAAACAGAAAGAGATGGTGAAGCCCGAATAATTAAATAATAGTGGAGTCTTGTCTGTCAGATTTGACACTCCTGGCGCTCCACAATTACTACCCCAGCACTGAATGCTCTGAGGGAGATCATTCCAAAAGCGTGGTGCAGCAGAGGAGAAGGATTTCTCCTGCACGTGTGCGAGTCCTGGGAACCACAACCTGCCCTACAGAGAAAAGCCGTACTTTCATATATAACGTTAATGTTAACTGCGGATGCAGGTGTACAAAATTATGCCATATTGAAAAAGAAAATTTTGATTAAAAAAAAAAAATCAAAAAAATAATCACAACAGTTTATTTGCATATTCATAACAGTAACATTTGTTGTTTTAGATGTACAGACTTGGCCTGCATAATGGAAAAAATGAATCTTAAGACAATACATGTATATTTGCATATTCATAACGGGTATATTTGTTATGTTTTAGGTGTACAAACGGTGGCGTATGCCTTCCCTAAGGTGAAGATCGTAACCACTGCTGTAGACAAGGAGATCAACGAGAATTTTCACATCTTACCGGGGATTGGTGAGTTAAAGTCCTGTCAAAAACAAATATATACCATGGCCCTGTCTTATAAAGAGTTTTGATTGAGTCAAATCAATTGCAAATCCTACAGTCATTCCCAAAGATACAATCACCTAATCAATGGAAACAAAGAAAAAAGAAGATACAATCACCTAGACATGTTACATGTAAGACATCTATGAAAGTTGTGATTAATATTGAACTCCAGTTGAATTGCGATCAATTAGGATCCATCACAACTCTTAATAAGACCCTTGAATATCAACTTTAACTCTCATAGAATTAGGAAACACTTTTTTTCATTACAATGTTTTATTTGTCTTGGTTTAGGTAACTTTGGAGACAGATACTTTGGGACAGGTTCGTGACAGGGATTACTGGAAACCATCAGACATTGGCATTCGCTTGAGTAAAGACAATTGCCTCTAGGAACTCCTTAGCTTCTCAGGACAGTTACAGTGTATTGAAGGCAGTCTCTGCAAGATGAACTTCTCTCATACAGTGTTTGTGGTAACGTTTGTTCTGCTCGGAATGCAGAGTACAGGGGGGTGTTTCACAAAGACTAAGATCGACTTTAAGTTGGACTTAAGTATAACAGGCCGTTCGTGCCATTGTTTGCTCTCACTGTTGGTCTCTCAATTATGATCTATAGATAATATTTTTTCCTTCAATAATGAATTATCCAAAAATGTAAGTGTTGAAGATTTTTTACCATGATTTGTACGTGCCGTGAGAGACCAATGCCAGTAAATGATGAGAGAAAACAATGGCACGAACGGCCTGTTATACTGAAGTCCAACTTAAAGTCGATCTTAGTCTTTGTGAAACACCCCCCAGATTTGTTTTGTTTATGTTTTGGTCTACTGATACTCCTGTCAGATCAATGAGATCAACACTAGACCCACACCAGACTGACAAAAAATTGGCATTACCCCCATTTGCCAAAAATAGGTTGGGTTGGAGTTGGTTTAGAGTTGGTTTGGTATTGTAACTGAGGTATTACTATACAGGAGATGTTGTAACCAGGGTAATTAACAGTTGCCAAAAGTGCACAAGTAAATAACATCTTTATTAATCATCATTAATATCATCATTTTTGTTTTAATAGTTATACAGTATTATTTGTGTGTTGAACAGTGGCATTATAAAGGCCACATCTGTCAGGTCTCATTTACTTTGTAACCAACTTCTTTCTCGCAGTCAAAAACTGAAATAAATATGTGCTTCAGCCATAGGTAAAGAGCTATCAATTAGGGAAAGGGCTTATTTGGTGTAAATAAATACCGTTCATGCGTTCATGAAAGTGAAGCATGATACAGGTTGATGAATTTATTAGGTCAAATGTTCTCCACAGAGCATCATAAGTTGGGGAAGTATACTGTATATTTATACTTGGCTATCATAGAAGAAGATACATTGCTCTTTGGAACTGTATATGTATCAGTCTCCTTAAAGGGATTGGGTATCTTTGTCTCAGATTCTAAACAAAATCCTGGATTTAGCTCATGCAGCAATCATAATTATAAACCTTTAGGTCAGTAAGAAATCCCATGACGTTTACAAGCCGATCGCCCCTCTGATTATCAAGATATTTACGACTGGAATTCGAAATTTCAAAAAACGTTTTCCCAACGGCTTTTATAACACTACAGTCTATTGGGGTAAATGAGTATGGTAAAACCAGTCACTCAAAGATTTTTACTTTTTTGAGGCACTTCATGATCATTTTGAAGCGCAATTTTGTTAGGGCTTCAATATTACACCATATCACAGACGCTGATAACACGTAGGGCCATGCATCTCAGATTTGGCATTGTTAAATGATGCCTTTAAATTTTGGTCCCATTTTCATTGATACTGCCAGAAGCATTCTGGAAGTTGAAATTTAGCTTTATCAATAATTATGGGTAGATGTTTGTGACAAAGAATCTGTTAAAATACATTCTGTTTCTATTAATGTAGCTTGGGATAAATCTCTTCTCAAACATATTTTGAAATCGTATGATCCTGATTTAATGTAGTCAAGAACTAGCCAGTGTAAAGGCAAGTCCTATGAGTGTCCTCTGTTTAAAATGAGGTATAGTATATCTGAAATAGATATGACATCATTCCTTTTTTTAGGGGGGGGGGCAGACAAATGAGGATAAAGTTCATCGTAAGTATTGTGCAACTTTATGTAAAGCTGCAAAATTCAAATCATGCTCACTGCTTTATGATTTGAGTGCAGTGTATAACAGACATGAACGATCCTCTGTTTGCTTTTCCCACAATACTCTGTAGTTCTTTTGTTTTTAACATATTTATATGTACAACCTTGACCTTCCTTGTATTGTGCAATGTTGATACACTCACAATGGGAGTTCCCCTTTTCTTTTTTACACTTTTGGATAGAGAGGATAGGGTGTGTAAAGTGAACTTTAGTCCACTCTTCTATTGCAGATCTATTCAGTAAAATAATAAATTCCCCTTTTGTTGTTACCTGCTTTACGAAACAAAGCCAAATTTGCTAACGCATTTCATGCTAGTGATCATTTTAATAATAATAACAAGTATATTATACAAACAATACATGTTTGCCAGTGCATTAGTGAATATGCTCTGCACGCAGGTTAAGTCACAGTAGGATAGTGAACGAGACTCATCGAGTTCATTGTCCGTCTCATTGTGACTTAACTAAAGTGCATATCATTAATGCACAAGCTAAAAACATGTATTATTTGTTTTATAAGATTGGTCTACAATATGAGTATAAAGTCGAGAAATTGATGGTTGTTATCACCAAAATGCACTCCCCGTGCATATGGTGAAAATGAATGCACGCAAAGTAGCAAACGTGATCCATTTCGACGCTTCTCATTGGCTACATTCTTGAACCCATTTTATAATATTATATAGCGCAGTATACTTCAAAAGTCTCTATGCGCTTTACATAGTAGGGTTAAATAACTGATACATTTAAATCAAGTGATTCATGAAATGCTAGAAAAAAAGATATTTAGCACAAACAAAAACTTAAAAAGTTGACCCCATCTGGTAGAGATTTTAGGCTGAAAAAGAATGAATTGATTCTTTAGTTCACGGCATCGTTTGTTTTATGTCTCATTTTTTTGTCTTTTATTTTACATGTCTGGAAGGTCATTTCAAAGAAATAACCTTGCTGAAGTAAATATAAGTTTTGAACTTATTGTGCTCCCAGATACATGTTGCATGTAGATTTATGTATTGATACTCCACAGGGTTATATCATATGTAATATACAGTTCAACAACTAAATTATTCATACCTTTACCAAGTTTTGTAATCTTTAAAGTATGTGAAAATTCATTTGTTCTGATTAATGTTGATTGAGAATGTGACATATTAAAGGTTACATCCAAAAGTATTCAACAATGGCCCTAATTTAACAAGTCTACCTTTCATTCTTAAGTTACGAAAAGCAGGGAAAAACATCATATTTACAAGGGTATGAATAATTTAGTTGTATACTGTATATGTATGAATGGGCAATTCCAACCCATTTTGACCCATACAATACTGACCACATATAAGATTTCAGTGTGTCTGATGACTGTATGAAGCCACAAGCCCCACACTTGAGCTTGAATCAGACAAAACATAAAATAAAATAATATTTTTATGTCAATATATGTTCACAATTCCAGAATACAATTGAGTGATATACCTTGGAGATGTCTAAATAGATTTAAAATGTTAATGAATTTCTGTTGTTGGGTAATTTGGCATGGTTACTTGAATAAACCTATTCAGTTACATGTATGTAGAGACGCCTTTGTCTACAAATATTTAAAATATGAAGTCATTCGTAAATAACAAGTTCTATTACATGGGTACATCGTTTCATGCCTGTCTTATATTTTAAAAAGATTTTATTATTAGCAGAGATTTCATGTACATTATCTGTAAATGTTTTCAGTTACAAAATATATCGTTCTTTTGTTCATTTTCTGTTTAGCAGAGGCATTTTTTAAATGAAGGAAAAAGAGTTACCAACAAGAATGTACATGACAGTAACATGTACAGTGTATGTGTTATTATTTTATTTTATTAGAGGCTTTATGTTCTCTTTGAATTCAAAGGATAGTAACTGGGCCACCTTTTATTAATCAATATTTGATTAATTCTGTCTTTTCTCTTGAAATGATATTCTGGCTTGTTCTGGTAAAACATAATTTTGTTTATCTGATCTTATTTTATTATCCAACATGTCAGTGCCATCTGCTTAGATAAATGACATGTTATTCATGTGTAGTAAATTTACCTCATATATGCATCATGTTAAAATTAAACATGTACCTGTATTTACATATGATATACAGTTTATTTGTGCAGTGGATCTTTTTTTTATATCAATAAATTCTATGCTAGCTTGGCCAATGTTCAACAAGCTGAAATTCATGATAAAGAGTTTAAAGCTCATTTTCCTTCTTTAGACGTGTACATATTTCACTATCCATATGAGCTTCATTCACTTCTAACATGGTACAAACTGTCTCAAAAAAATGCCACTGCAATATCAAAACCATTAACCCTGCAAACCGAATGGCAAATGGGAATGGAAAAAGCAACAGACAGTAGGCCTATACCATATAAACAAGGCTTTGTAGTCAAACCTGCTTTTTGATAGTGACCACTAGTATAGGAAGACTGTAACACATGTTTCTAATTGCAACATGTGTTACATTAAACGACACTTGCCTATCAAAACTACTTCATGTAATATTTTGAAGTAGTCTTTCTAATTTCTCTCCCAATTTGACTGTGTTTTGCCTGACCTCTGTTCTGAAATCTTTCCTCTTCACCATTACTATTAATTTCCATCTTTTCTCATCCATTAGCAATCTGACACTAGCTATGCACACAGCAATAATCACACAAAGAACACACAATTCTTACATCATAATACATTTATTCCTGTGTAACATCACGTTTTACAAGACATACAATAGTTGGCATAAAAGAAGAGTATTTTTGAAGAGAAACAACTAATGCTTCAGCAATCGACATACACGATTTGGCTTTCATCACGATAGTAAGAAAATACAGATATGATTATATAATAATGATTTCTTTTTTCTCAACAATCTACATACGGATTGAGTACTTACCCTTAAACATGTATACAAGTTCCCAGTCACAGTGGTTCTAGATTACGTGACTTAAGCATCCTGTGATTTGTCAAAAGTTTTGCACCCAGTTCATTGATTGAATACCAATTTTTTAATCATATGATGAATGAGTCCATTTCTTCAAACAAACCTTGTTCAATGTTAATCATAGTTCAGGCGTACTCATAATTTCAATCACTTTACAAAGAACATTCTTAGACATTTTAGTCTTTCGGACAATCTGTCAACTCTGAAACATGTACACGTGACAATAAATGTGTTTTGAAACAAAATGCAACCAAAATGTGAACGGATGCGCTCGAACACCAACAGATGGATCGAGTCATATAAGCATCAACAGGTACAAGAACATGTCATCATATTGGTCATCATGTTCAACTGTAAGCATGTAAGTTTCAATATTCAAGAAAATTGTTCACCTACATTACATGTACGCATGTGTACTTAAGTCATTAAACTGAAATAAATGGTACAGATAACTTCAGATATAAGTGTAGTGTAATGAAAGCATTTTCATACAGGTACCTGGTATATCGTCTCTTTAACAGTAGGTTTGTATATAACTGGATACATGTACTATTTTCTGGTCCATTCTCTTCTTGAATAATTGCATTTATATTTTTAATATGTACTATATTTAAAATAGAGAGAAATTTCAAAGATAAAAAGAGAAGTGTGAGCAAGATAAGGAAGGAAGGAGGACTAAAAGGAGAGTGAGGTAGAAAGAGAAAGAAAGAGAGGGAGGGGAGAAAGAGAAAGAGACGAGATGAGATACATAGAGATACATATATAGAGAGAGAGAGAGGAATAAGTTACAGAGAAAGCCTGGGCTTTCATACATAAATGACTTGCAATAATGATGACAATAACAACAAACATTCATGAGTTATGGAGAAGTACTTAAATAAATGCAGAGAGTTTTCTTTAAATATTACACAGGCTCTTGTGTTTTGTAAATAGTTTTAAAAGAGAATACACATCATTTCATAAAAATACAACAAACAGCTCAGTAGAGTGAGTACAAGAAGCATACATGCACATGTAATACATTGAATACACTCGAGTCTTCTTTATAAAAAAAGAAACCCTCAAAAAAATGCTGAACAATAAATTCATCAACCAACGTCTAGTTGGTCTTGACAATGCCTGCACAAATAAGATGCCCACTCGCCCATATTTCACTTCTATTAAACCAAGTGTATTATTTATGTACATATTTTACATAATCTACAAATCTTTATGAAAGTGCTGTGTATAATAGGTAACAGAAAGTGAAAGCTATAACACACTTCATGTGCAGTTGAAAGTGCTTGTGGCTGTCAAAAAGTCATTTTTTCTTTTAAATATACAGTAGTCATAAATAATACAAGTTATAATAAGGGTTGGCAAATACGATTAGTTAACAAATACACTACCATTATTGCAAATATAATGCATTTCTAGGCTTACAAAACAAAGAAAATTGTAATTTTTGTTTTTGTAGAAACCATGATGCCATCTTTAAGTACCGGTATATAACATATTGATAGAGTGTGAAAAATACAATGGCACTTACTCATTAAAAACTGAACATTGAAATCAATATTCATGTCTCACTCATGGATAAAATAAATGACACCTATATATGTGATTGGAACAAAATGAACACATTACTATGATGTACAACTCACTGTACATAAATAGACTTTATGTAACATTTCCACAAATCTTTAGCAATTACGATTAAAATAAAAATTGAAAAGTGTGCATGATTCTGAGCATCTCCTTTCTTCAAAACAATAAAGCGCAATAAAGCAAAAATAACTTAGCAGGTCATGATTCAAAACATACTCCATAAAATAAACACTACTTATTATATATTTGTTAATGGTGCGTTTAGTTTTACATGTAAGTCTAATTATGATCTTATAATAGATTGAATGTTTTAACCCTTAGGTTCGTTTTGTTTTTGTTTCTCCACATGAGAAATACATGCTCCGGTATATATGTCATGGCTAATATATTTTTCGATAAATTTCATCACTTTTCATCGCTTTCCTTCCATGATAGTGATCAGAATAAAAGCTTGAAAAGTGAAGAGAAATATTACTCATGGGATCACAGAGAAATACCGGTAGATACAAATCATCAAATCATCAAAGTGTCTAAGAAATTAAAATGGAAAAAAGGAGGATCTGAATGCTATGCTAGGCCAAGTTACATCTCAAATGATTTTGAAACAATGTATTTGCTTCATGTCATAATATCACATTCAACAAGTGACTTTTTTACTTTAGGATTTCATTTAGATATAAATGAAATAAATAAAATATTGTCTTCCAGAAATGGTGGTAAAAAAGTAGATAAAGGGAATAGGAAAAAAAGAGGAAAAAAATGAATAAGGCAGTCTAATAATATAACAATGAAGAAAAGTCTTCCTGCATACATATACCATACATACATATACATGTATGTGTCATAGACTTCCAATATAAAAACAAGAATCAGATTGAACAAAGAGAAGACACTTCCTCAACTAGATAATTTTTTCCTTAAAACCTGAAGATTAAGTTGTAACACAAAACAAAAAGTAAAAACTCATCTCAGTCATTCACCTTCATTACAATTACCAAATGGTTTTACTGCAAAATTGCCATATAATTATAGCAAAAGCAAAATGCTTCTATTCTTCTAAAATACCAAGTCCCTTTAAAGGTTACCATGATCTTAAAAACTTCTTACACCACAACCACCCTTTAATATCAAAGAATCATGTCTCCCTAATCAAAATCTATTTACTCCAAAAGCAGTACTGTTTAGAATTTTTAAAATCAAATCTTTTACATTCACATCAGTAGCATCTTCTAAACCCAAAACAATTTCTCGTCATTCCCGTAAATGTAAATATTTTTTAAAATAACAATTTTTAGATTTATATAATGTACATATAATTATGTTAACTAATATAAAAACTTATAATTTATTTACCTTCCTCGATTAACCTCACATAAGGGTAGAAACAAGAGAGTTTAATAAATGGAAGCATGCATACAAGCAGGGCATGTCCATTTAAAAAAGAGAGAAAATCTTACCATTCTTGAATAATGATTATCTTCAACATGATATTTATCTCTCGTGTTTATAAACTATACTAGAAATACAATGAGATAGGGACAATATATTCCACTTGTTTCAAGAAATATCTTGTAAATGAAACCATTACAACTTTGTACAGCTTTAAAAATGCTCAGTAAAATATTGCATGCTATGCTTAATCATACCTTGCAGTTGTCATGGTTAATAGCAAGATTAAATGTAAACAAACTTTGAAATCTGGAGTTTTCTTTCATCCCACATGACCTTAACCTGAACATGATTTTATATAAACAACCAGATAGCATATAAATTGTCATTCCTGAATATCAAAGTTACATACAGTATACATATCAATTGCTCCATTTGCTAATTGCAGAAAAAATGATGAGAGAATAGGAATGGAAATGTTCTACATACATGTAGCTTCACATTAAGAACAAATGCAATTGTCAAAACTAAACCTGGGCATATAAATGTAATGAAACATTTTGGCAGCATTGAAAGTAGAGTACCGTACTAATCTCTCTCTCTCTCTGTCCATAAAAAGCACAAAATTTCTATTTATTTATTTAAGTTAACAATTATAAATGCAGCTACACACAAACTGTTCTCGAGTGCAATTGTAAAAGTTGTTTGCTTGGAGAAACATTTGCAGAGGAAAATACTTTCCAGTTTCCATTAAAATTGATTTATTTCATATCTATCCATCATAGTATAACGTTAATAGCATGATCAACACAAATAACTGCTATAGAATGCAAGCATTCATGCAGTGAATTGCTACCAAAGCCAATCTTTCTATTCAGAGCTATATAGAGTTAATAGAGAACCAAAGAGTGTACATTCTGAGCCTAAAATTGCAGTGCTCCAAAGGAGAGAAAAAGCCACTCTGAAAAAAGCTTGATATGATAAAATCGCACCTGCACAAATTTACATACATGTACGCTACAGAATATATACCTAAAGCATCTCTTATAATTTCACCCATTTTAATTAGAAGTAAAAGGAAGAAAAGAAGACACTACAAGTAATGAAAACACACTTTAGAAAGAGATCACACACCAATGAAATGGAGAGCATGATATCCAAAGTAGACAATCTAGTGGCATTTTGGTCTCCTACATGTAGGAAAAAACACCACCTCTAATTATTTCACTATCTTGTTTCAATTCTCAGTGCGTAACCCTTCCACAAAGATACCCTTAATGGTATACTGGATTTGACTTTCAAAATGACCTTTATCTAATCGAGAGCATTGACATATTTAAAAAAACTTGAATCAGCTAGGTTCCATTCACGGTCTTTGGAGCTTCTTGGTCATTTATGTCATTGTTCAGTATCTCACAGAAGCCTCCTTCTAAATTACTTAGTACAGTAAATAAATGTGTGCATAATTAATGGCTTGTCGTTTGGACACCACAGAGAAAATATTGCATCAAAAATAGCGTTGGCAGGCAGGAGAAAAATGAATGGTGAAAACTGGGAAACATCTTTCCCTTATCTTTCACTACAGGAACCTGGAGAGAGAAAGCAAATCCTACACCAAATCGCTGGCTATAAATAAAATAACATCCTTGTCGAGGGGGGCTCAAAGACCTCTACCCTTACACAGCAGCCAGCTCTATTACCACAGAGAGAGGCAAGAAGAGAGATACATGTGTATGTAGGATAAAGATACATTGTAAAAGTCTTACCACCTTGTGACATCCATCAAAATATTCCTCTTCTCCAGGATCTTTACAAAATTTAAAACAATTCAACTGTCCCCAACAAAGGAAAATATCCCTTTTATCTGTGCTTTTTTTAAAGTTCAACAAACCATTCGCCCATATAAAGGAAAATGTTGAGGGCTACATGTACATAGAGGCTTCTTTAGTTGTCCTAGGGCAACGTGGCCCTGCCACCTTATCCCTGCATTGCCACTATGATGTAAGGCCTTCAGCGGATGGATGATGCCTCACGATACTGTTCTCCTTCCATGACGAAGAACTCTTCTAGCTTCCATTGCAGGGTCTCGAAGGTCGGTCTCTCCATGGCTTTGGATTTCCAGCATTCTAACATGATCTCATAGAGTTCTGGTGGACAGCCTGGAGGATTAGGCATACGGTAACCTCTGTCTACGCAGTCTAGTACCTCCTTGTTTGTCATCCCTGGCAAGGAGAAGAAAGGTATTAAACCATGTCAAGTGGTATTCAAGATACATGTGTGTTGGTTAGTTTTACCTGACTGCTAAGAAAGCATGTGTATGCTTGTAAGTAAGCAACCAGGGGACCGACGGTTTTAAGTCCTCTCTAAGGGACTTGATAATGAGGATTAATGCCTTACCAAAGTGCACTAGCGCATCGACTTGGTTTCGAGCCCGGGACCTCCTGGATACAAGACCAATGCTCTACCACTAAGCCATCGCGCCCTACACATGAATATCAATTTCCCTGCTAATAATTTATAAGAATTTTGAGCCGATAAGAAAAAGTGACATACAATAAATTCAGACTCTTTCACGACTTACGCAAGTGTTAAGTAGCAAAAAATTCATGTCGAAATTTGATTGAATTACAACACTGAATTTCTGACAATCCATCCGCTTTTCTAATAGCCATGTGTCAAATGTCAGAAATTTTCCTATTTTACAGTGATTGATTGAGGAAGAAGTTTCCCAGACGTCAGTGAATTGCAAGGGCATATTCTCAAGTTTTAACATTGTACCAAATTGTTTGATTTATAGCAATAATAACAATACAAAGGAATACTGGTACACATAATATTAACATCACTTACTTTTTGTATAACTGTAATAAAGGAACCATCAAGTGTAAAATGATGGCTTGTAATGCAAAGTGTCATTGTAAAATTGGGTGTAGAATATATTCTGTGGGAAAAAAATTTACAGTAAGGATACATGTTATTGTTTGAGAAAGAAAAACATGCATTGAAATGTACGATTCAGGAGGGTCTTTTGTAATGTAATGATATGCTATCCATAATATATTTTGTGTAGTGCCCCAAGAGAGAAGGCACTTATTAAAGAGAAAAAGAGAAATTAATTATGTTTTGTACACGTAAAAACGGAAGAGTTGTCCCATGACTAAGTCACAGTCCACTGACCAAATTACCAATTTGAGATTCACATGGATTTTGACAGTGATTTCATATTTCAAACATTCCTAACTTTCTTATTATTTGTCCGATTTAGTTCAGACATTCACCATTCTGTGTATCTTATTTTTTAAAAATTTTATTTGTGTTGTCTTTTTGACGTGGAGAGTGGCTTACCTGGGTATGGTATCCTTCCATACGTGATGATCTCAGTGAGTAGGATACCAAACGACCAGACATCTGATTTGATGGTGAAGCTGTGGTAGTTAGCTGCCTCTGGAGCGGTCCACTTGATGGGGAACTTGGCTCCTACATGAGACTCGTAGATCTCATCCTAAAACAAAATAAAGAAAAATGCAGGTATTTATAAAGGTGGACTAGTAAACTTAAATCTGGGTTAACTTAGTCCATAGAGAGTTGGAGTGTCTGGAAATCTTGATGAAAAACTAATAACTGTGCTATCAAATTAACAACCAAGTACTTTATTATAAGTATAAAATAATGATTTGAATTATAGTATGTGGAATGAAGTGATCTCACTTTTGTAAATTGAACAAAATGCATCAAACTTATCATCAAGAATGGCTACTCAATCACATTTCATCATAAGTATGTATGTGACTATTTATCTTTTGTAACAATGGGTTACATAATACGTATATCATCAGGCACATGCTCAATTCTATATATTATTAAAAGTATGTATGATGGAACAATAAAACAGAAGATAACAGAAGGTGTATTTGTTGCTTAAGAAAAATCTAAAGTGGCACGCACTTGGCTGATAAACAACAACAAACAACTCTCCTCCCTAAAAAAATAAAACAAAATTTTAAAAAGGAGAAATTTGGGGTGAAAGTGGATTAATTGTTGATCGTGTTGTTGCCCTATAGTTACAGTCCATCTGTCTGATAAACTTTTTTTCATACCAGGTAGTATGGGTCTACGATAACTATAGAACTCTAACACTGCCAATTGGAGTGATAATTTCTTTACAATTAAACTTACCCAAACTATACAAGAACCATTGAATGGCATTTCTCTCAATCAAGAACATTTATTTTTCAGGATTTTTTTTTTTTCAATTCCAATATACAAAAAAATGAGCCAACCCCTTCCTGTCTGTTAATTGCAAAGATGAATTCTACATTACGTAATAAACTTACAGGACTTTAATCCTTCCATTGCACAAGAATAGGGAAACCCTTTTTTGCCTTGAGAAATACCCTTTTCTGTTTATTCTATAAACAAGGAATACATTTCTATGATATCATCAATGGCCTTCAGGTCACCAGGTACATCAGCTATTGATATTACAATCTGATGTCACACAATCTAAACAAGCACAACTTAGAGAATGTATTTACTTTGACATATTTTGCAACCATGTTCCCAGTTACAGTATATTGCCAAGGTATGAAGACACCATGACCTTTACCCACCAGGAGGAAGTACATGTTTTAATTCAGTTCAAAGAAAGTACCATAAAACCAGAATATTTGCAAGTTTTACATGAATTGTTTGCAAATTTGTGAGCGGTTCTGATTCACAAGTTTTATGGCACAGAATAATCACACCTGAAACAACAACACTAAATTCTTGGACTTTGTAGAAGTTTCTTGCCTTGAAAATAACTCTCATTTTCAAATCCCAAAGTGTTTTGTTTTCCAGTAGTTTCTTGTTTTACAACACGTTACTCTTTCAAGCAAAACATATTTCTGACCATGGACCTAGTAGTACTACTAGTAGTCCATGGTCTGACAGAGTAGCTGTACAAAATAAATAAATGTAACGCAGGCCTTGAAAAAAGAAAGAAAAATCCCCTTCTGCGGCCAAAATCTTTCTGTATTGTGTAGGATTCTGTTCAAATATGAGCTCGGACAACAATGACCATGGTAATATTACAATGTAGCAGGTGCCATGGACATGGTCTGATCCTTTCTAGGTCATAACAAAGTCATACATTGTAGATTGCTTAATAGGCCAAACCACACATGGAATATAATCCTTTTATTAATCAAGGCCTTTGTTTATTGGCTGTTACCATGGATACAGTTCGTAGAAAGTAGGCTTAATGGCATTCATTACCACACATTATTTGTGTTCAATTTTAGCTGTAGCTTTCATACAGTTCACATAATTTGGACACTTGAAGGTTATTCCAGCAAACTATTTTTCCTCTATTTAATACAGCGAATATTTTCCCTCCAACTGGGTAAAAGGTTTGAACATAAAATAAAAATAGTACCATAGATCTTTTAAAATGGTTTAGAAGCTTGAAGCCTTGAACGGTTCCCATAACAACCAAAGAATGCGAGGTTGAATCTTCAATTAAAGATCCTGACAGTGACAACTTTTTTGAGAATAATTTATTTTTTGGAAGTACATGTAAAATGGTTGAAAACTCAACAGTTACAACTGATCTAATTTACACTCTAAAATTTAACATACTGCACATAAGGACATATTTGTGATATGCACTATGTAAAGTATGGTATATTATTATCAATATTTCTCATCATGGCCATACCAATTATCTTTCACCTTGAAAGTGAGTGATATCTAAAAGTTCTATCAAAATAACTAATCTAGGCAATGAGCGGTTTTTGTTTGACTGCAATCATGCCTACAATTATTGAGCAATTGACTTACAGTATCAGACAATGTATTACTTCTGAATCATGAATTGGGTTACATTAGTAATAAGTTAATATGCAATGAATGATATAATATGTTACCATGCATGGATTTCCAATAGTGCAGTGACTGTTCTATGTAGTGTGAAGTGTAGTTAGAACATGCTAATAATATTCAAGGCATGAATATTAATAGAAGAAGAGATATTTAAAACAAAAAGGATAACCAAGAATCGTTTTTATCTACAGAGGTTTTTGATATTGAGCAACTAATACAGAAGTAATCTATATTTAGTACATGTGGGAACTTTAATATGCCCCCCCCCCTCTCTCTCTCTCTTTCTCTCACTCTGTCTCTGTCTCTCTCTCTCTCTCTCTCCCCCTCTCTCTCTTTCATATACATGTACACCAAAATATCATATGTTCAGAGCGAGAAGAGCATTTACTCTGTTTTGTAGTATATAAGTTACTGTCCTTTTGGCTCCTTAATTAACAGGTAATATATCCCCCTAAACAGGTCCCCTTTGTTTGTTGTAAATTCTTCCTCATCTTCTCACAGACCATCTATCATGCTCTAACTATTCATTTATTTCTACATGTACCATCTACTTCTGATCCAACTTATCTCTATGTTGTCCCTCAAAAAAATTTCTGTAATCTTCTCCAGAGTGTAAATTTCTTGAAGAAATACTCCTGTTAGCCATTAAAATGCAAAATGCAGTACATGCAATAGATGATTGATGATCTATCTATATCTAAGTCTGATCTACTGAATCAATACATTACCCCAAACCAATCTAGGTTGACAAAAAGTGTCACCCCTCCTGGTTTTATTAGACCATACATGGAATATTCCATTGCTGTTCAACTAAAGGAATAAACCTACCTGATTCTGTAAGAGAAGAAGAAAAACAGGAGAAAGGATGGGGCTCGTAAAATGTGTGTAAAGAACAAGAAAAATGATTCCTATTGCTTTAACAGCAGTGTAATAGACTGTTTACTAACATATTCAAATGTTATGCATACTGTTTAAAGAAAGGTTTTTCTTAACAACCTGAAAGCTTGCCCAAGGCTTGCCCAACATAGCAACAAGCAATGTAAGCAGACTGGATTCCAAGTATTGTAGTTCATTCACTAATACCCAGGAAAGAAACGTGTGTGTTAGTAAACCAGTGTATTGAAGGGAATCAACTCTCCAGAGAAAGTTGGCTTTAGTAGAAGCAGAAAAAACCCAGATTACCTGTGAAGCACATATACGGTATATGAGCAAAGATGAGAGAAAACTCAGACAATTTTTTTTTTTAAGTCTAAAGAGTTTATGACATTTGAGACAAATTTGTTTTGGGAAATCTCCAATTTTCATTTCTAATGTAAAAAAAGGTGTACATGTGTATACATACATATACAAAAAAGGATAAAACTGCCAATTTTCCCCCTTATTTTGATAAAAACAGACCTTCTGTTCATGATCCATTGTTCATGATCCCTTATGTCTACATGTTCTACCATTAGAAAGAACAAAATTGATACTTTGAGTAATTTGGATACAAAATAAATGGAAATATTCTCCATCCCACATTATGACCAGATATTGCTAATTGGAGATTCCCCATATCATTAATGATATCATTTTCAAAATATCTTTAATATTCTTTGCCCATTGTTTATCTTAACGTTGACTTTCATCTTCTTCTGTTTTTCTGCTCTGCTCAAGCCATCTCTCTATAAACAGTTAATTCCCCTTTGATTAAATCAACAAACGGTTCAACTCAATCAACAGATCAAACAAATGAGCATATTAATTATTTGGGACACCGTGGGATGAAGGTGCAGCGGAAATAAGAATGCAAGGTTCACTCTGAAAATTCCTTTTAATGACAGCCAATGAAAAGCTGCCTCACAACCAGCTACATTTGAAACCTCAATCCTCATTGGTTAACCCTACAGTAACTGCATATTGGATAAATTTGACTATGCATGTAGGTTCTATGGAATCACAAGTTTCATACACAAATAACCATTCCCAAGCCACAGGTTGTTCCAGAATATAGTTTTTGAGAGCTAAGAGGGCATTAACTCTGTGTAAAAATGAACGAGCCAATTCTTTATGAGTTTTGGTTGACCAATCAAACTAAAGGGAGACTGTCACAGTCCACACAGACAGTGTAAACGCTCTGGTTAATTGCCGTTTGGTCTACACCCAGCCCGTCTGCTATCCTCATGGTCTAATCATCATTTCTTCTACTTATTATTTGGTCTAATGACCATTTAGGCTAATTTCCATTTGGTGTAATCTCCAATAAGTCTACTACCACTTGGTTTATTTATCATGTAGTCTAATTTCCAGTCAGTCTAGTTTCCATTTTGTCTACTATCCATATGGTCCATTGATCATTTAATCATAATCATCAAATGATTATTAGACCTTATGGATGGTAGACGAAATTGGCATTAGATAAACTGGTAATTAGACTAACTGGTTATCAGACTAAATGAACAATAGACCAAATGGGTAGTAGATGAACTGGTTGTAGACCAAACAGCAATTCACCCATGCTCTAAACAGAATTAATGCCCTGACACTCAGCACAGAAAACGATACAAGTATAAATACACCAATATACATACATTTAGGAAAGGAGTGGTTTAATAGTTTGACTCACCAAAATTGATACACAAATAACAACAATACGTACATGTAGACAAAAACACTTGGTTAGAGGCACGCAGGTAAAAATGGATTGTTAGAAACATTTTACCGATAAAGAACTCTGGAGCATATAATAATGAATACAGTATAAGGCAGATCATGGACTCGACAGTCGACATCTATGTATACAATGTATCTCTATAAGCAGATATTATACAGGTACAAGGCTAGATAAGGGAATGGGTACATAACATGAAGGGCAGTATGTGAGATTAGACAGCCAAGTATACCATATTCATATCATCTGTTAAAGGTAAAGACCAGTTTTGGAAACGCCCCCCTCTCAAAAAATGAAATGGAAGCTCTCATTACCAATCATGTGAAAGAATATGTTTTGACTAATACGTGATGATACAAATTTTGCCGGGAAACCGCCTACTAATTGATATATTTGGTAAATTATTATATCTATTGGGACCAATAGATATCGCAGACGCGGCGCGTCTCGCGTAGTCTCATATACATCTTTCTGTGTACAGTGTTTGTAACTTTACCAAGACTTGGCCAAATTTCTTATCATTTTGATGATTCCAGAACCTTGCAATACACACCATACTTATATGCTAGATGATCAACCTTTACTGATCGATTCCACAACGTTTCTTTCACAATGCAATCGCATGACCAGAACTGGTCTTTATCTTTAAAGGTAATCTTGAGCTCTGGTATGGGAATCGTATCTTGAGAGAAAATTAATTAATATTAATTAATATACCGAGACTAGAAATGAGAAGACTTGCAATCTTACTGCACACTTCTGCTTTATTTCCTGTCATAACTAGTCTACTTAATCCCAACAATAGAACTCATGTTTATTGAGAGGGGAAATATATAACTTCACCTGGAAGCAAGGCCGGCCAGCCATCACCTCTGTCGCATGCATACTGCCCCAACACATGGCAGCTTCATCAACTATTAATACACCGCCCTCATCACGCTTGATGATATGATGTAACCACTGACAAACCCTAACACAAAACTTCCTCCTCTTCTTCCTCTTCTAAACACGGATGGTTCCCCCTTCTCTCCCTTCCTCCCTTCTCTTTGTTTGTAAGTCACTATGAATTATCATCTTCTATTTCCGTCCCTCATCTTCCAATGTATTTGGAAACGGGCCAGGGAGTTAGTGCACTCTTCTCTGATTCATATCTAAAGCCTCTCGTTTCAACTTGGCATTTGAGAAATCGTCAAAGGAAACGCTTTATGGCTGTAAAAATCTTCTAGTCAGAATAAAAATGACGCAACAAGTGATAATGTTGGAAGTAGAAGCTAGACTAGAGGGTGATATTTTCCCCGAGTGATATTTCCCCCCTTTGGATTACATTGTAAATGCTATCTGTAGCAGACTTTTTACAGAAACACTCTCCGTGCACACAAAGGTCCTATCACTTTTCTGAATGGTAACACCGCCCTTGATACATTACAATGAACATAATCTGGAATATCATTGCCAGGCCAATGAGTATATTTTCAACCCAGGAAGTCTTGCAAATTTTGCAAGCCAATATTTTATCTTATACATAAGAGGTTTAGAAATATAAAATATCTTTCGTACTGTGCTCTTTTAAGAATGTGCCTGTACATTTATTTTGACATTCAAATAGATTACAAGCATGTTAGAAATTATGGAATGTCAGCTTAAACTTTTCACTGGCATTTGAAAGCAGTTCCCAGTTTAATTTTAGAGTAATTTTGGCATAATTGCATTATTCGTATCTTAATTGCATGTAGGCACAAAGTAAATTTTCGTGTAATTTTGGCATAAAGTATTATATGAAAAATAATAATAATAAAAATGAAAAAAATAAACAGAATAATACTGAACTAATAAGAGTTTGGATTAAAGTCAAATTTTAATATAATGTAACCCCACACTTTGTACAATAACCCTGAATGATATGGAAGGGAGACATTTTTGTATGGTCAGGAACATCAGCAAATACATCATGGTGAGGATGCTGAGAAACAGTAGGATGAATACAATACAATGTGACAAAGTGATTAGGATGTAATCCATGGTATTAATAACTAAATCCTGATTTCTGATTGCTTGAAATACCCTGAATGACAGTTCACTTCCCATTTTCATTTCCTGTGAATTCTCATATCCTCATCTATTTTGATCACAATCACTGTTTTTTTTAAACCCTTCCCATGCCAAGTTTACCAACAATTATTGAACATGTACATGAACTTTCAAGTACAAAATTGTGAAATTAATAGTAATAATGATAATAATACATGTAAATAATATTGGTAAGGTGCCAAATCAACTTGAAATCAAATCTTTGGCTGCCTACAAAAAAGCTTTGTATTGTCAATGGCATTAACAGCATCCTTGTGCATGGGCTGCCCACAAAAAGCTTAAAGATAAAGTTGAGTTCTGGTCATGCGATTGCATTGTGAAAGAAACAGTGTGTAATCGATCAGAAAAGGTTGATCATCTAGCATATAAGTATTGGTGTGTACTGCAAGGTTCTGGAATCATCAATATGATAAGAAATTTGGCCCAGTCTTGGTAAAGTTACAATCACTGTACACAGAAAGATGTATATGGGACTACACGAACATGTGGCGTAAAAATCCGTCCCAATTTTTATGCTGTTACATGCCATATTTAAAATATTAAGGCCTTTGAAGAGTCATGCTTTTCAGGGAACATTTTTAATCTGATGTTCTTCCACACTTGCATAATAACAATGATAACGCTCACAAAAATGTTTTCACCTCTTCCCAGAACTCAACCTTCTCTTTAAGGCGCACAATTTACACTTTTGAGAATAAAGTATGTATCGTGGGAGCAATCTCCAGTATATAACTTTTGTTTCTAGATGTAAAAAAAAAAAAAAAATTAATAGCCGAAACATCAAACTCCTCAATAAAAATTCTTGAGCATGATTCGCTGCCCAAGGTATTAGTAGTCCCAATAACACCAACCAGACCAACAACAGACCCACTGCAGACCCCAAAAAAGTGTGTTACACCGAGTGAAAAAGAATCCATCGGTTTGGCAGTGTGACTGAGGTGCAAGCTATTAAAGGTACTATGTCCCATTTGCAGGCCACAAAAATGAAGAGGTTAAATTCCAACGGCATTTGAAAGATAATACTAATTTAGAACTTCCCTAAAAAAATGGGGGCTTGAAAATGTCTTTAAGTGGGAAAATAACGACTATTAGTTGTCGAATCGACTTAGGAGCTATAGAGCCAGTAAGTAATAGTCTGATTTTTCAGACCATTGTACCGAATGGTCGTACGTTTTATGCTGCGCAAAGATTCAATCAGTTTAATTTTGGCCATTACAAGAAGTGGGTTATTGATGTAGACAAATGCTCATGTACCCTTTACAGCTCATTTTATGTATGTTATTACCAAAGATGAAAAAGCCAGTCAGCCACTCAATAGTGTTTGACAGTGAAGTCTAGCAAGTAGGTTTTCTTGCATAATTTGAATATTAGGACACTGCTAACGTTTAAATTTCACAGATAGGACATAAATGACATATTCATAATTCCTGCAAAGTTCTACAGAATTTGATGTTGGCTGCAAAAGGGACATAGTATCTTTAAGGGATAAGGCAATCAAATAACCATACTGTAAAATGAGTTCAGCCAAGTTGAGAGGCACAGTGTTAATCCATGCATTCCTCAGGCCAAAGTGTTTGAACAGCGGTATGTCAATCAATCTTGACCAAAATTCATCATAAACAATTTACGGCGCCGAGAGGGAAAAGGGTCTGTTTTGATTGGAAAGATAAAGAACATAATTACTGTTTAACAATCTAGAGGTACAGTTGTATTTTGGGTAAAATCTGTTCAATTTGGGGCTCCCACATGACATAAGTTGCACCTTGTGGTCTAGCTACTGATCCAAAAATATTGCGATACAAATTTCCTGAAATAGCCTTTGGCATTGAAGCAACACCCTTGAACATTCCAGTTTCCGTCCCCCATTTAGCTGTTACTGTCTTTCACTGTCCTATGACTAAGACTCCTCCCCCAATTTAGAAAGCCACATGTATCCCTACCGCAACCACCCTTAGAGATCAACTACTTCCCAGGTAAGTACGCTTCCTTCCCCACTCCGGAGCACTACCTTTTACCATGGTCCATGCCCTAACACTAACCCTAAAGCCCTCTGCACAATTTACAGTGAGACTTCGATCCAATTTTGGAAGAATTTGCAATAGCATCAGATATGAATATTCATATGTCATATGACATATGTCAAATCATAATGATTTGGGTTCTAAATAGTCATAAGAACAATAACATGAAATATTGAGGGCATTGCAAGCTTCCTTGTTGGATGAAAAGTAGATGATGATGTATGTTTATATTTCCACATCTAATGAAACCAAGGAAAAAAATACTTTAAAAATTTCGGGGGCTACTTTTTAAGCTTGCTTGCCTGAAAATAACACTCTATACTTTGGTTTGCATTGAACTCTATGCAAATTTTGGGGGGCTCTTTTATGACTTTCGGGGGCTCTTTTTGCTAATTTGCCCCGAGCCCCCGTGTATTTTTTTCACTGAATGAAACATGCGATACATGCGATTCTTCCAAAATTGGATCGCGGTAGGGCCGGATGGTGTATGGTAGGCTTAATCCTAACCCTAACCTAAAACCACATCACGTCCAAGCCCTTATCCTTTTTCTTATAAAATGAAGACCATCGGAGCGAATTTTATCAAGGTATAATCCTCTGCTGACACCCAGAAGGGTAGTAAGTCACATATTTCTTTTACATAGACTTAATGCCCTTCTTGCTTCAAACAGATATGTTGGATCACTGGAGCTGTCATCAACATCTATTCATTCATCAATCAGATGGGTAGGACCACACGTCCCTGACGTCTGTGATAATCACCCCAGCCAAGTCAAAGTCAGTCACCGTGCAGATAGTTTTTTCTCACTAAACCAGTACATTCCTAATACAGTGCTGTCATGAACAATTTTTCATTAATGATAGGTAGAGACAGCATTGTTGTCTTTGAATTGATAGTACTTACCTTAATCACCCTGGCTGAGCCAAAGTCACTCACCTTGCACACGTTTTTCTCTCTAACGAGTACATTCCTTGCACATTGCTGTCATTATTTCTTTCTTTTTTTGGTATTGTACCACATGGGTGGATATCTTTGATATCTTTGATGTGACAGAACCAACTTAATCACTCTGGCCAAGCCAAAGTCTGCCACTTGCAGAAGTTGTTCTCTCCAACCAGTACATTCCTACTACTTTGCTGTCATGAACAACTTCTCATGAATGCATCAGATGGGTGACATCTTTGATGTGACAGAACCAAGTTAATCACTCTGGCCAAGCCAAAGTCTGCCACTTGCAAAAGTTGTTCTCTCCAACCAGTACATTCCTACTACTTTGCTGTCATGAACAACTTCTCATGAATGCATCAGATGGGTACATACATGTATATGTATCTTTGCTGTCTAAGATGGACAGTACTTACCTTCATCACTCTGGCCAAGCCAAAATCAGCCACCTTGCAGATGTTGTTCTCTCCAACCAGTACATTCCTACTACAGTGCTGGCATCAACAACTTTTCCTTAATGCACCAGATGGGTATATACTACATGTATCTTTGGTGTCTTTGATGTGACAGAACCAACTTAATCACTCTGGCCAACCCAAAGTCAGCCACTTTGCAGATGCTGTTCTCTCCAAGAAGTACAATCCTACTACATTGCTGTCATCAAAAACTTTTCATCAATGCACCAGATGGGTACATACTACCGGTACATGTATCTTTGGTGTCTTTGATGGACAGTACTTACCTTGATCACCCTGGCCAAGCCAAAGTCTGCCACCTTGCAGATGTTGTTCTCTCCAACCAGTACATTCCTGGCTGCCAAGTCTCTATGGATGTAGTTCTGTGACTCCAAATAAGCCATGCCAGCTGCTACCTGGGCTGACATGTCAATCAGTATCCTCAGCTGTAGAGAGTGGCCTTTGGCTGTGAGTGAAGAGAAAAGAAGTAATAAAGACTAGTAAAGTACTTGTAAAATAATTGTACAGCATCATCTGAATCACTATAAAAGTTCATGGCCTGTGGGTATTACCCAAATTGAAACAATGATACTCACACCAGATCGAGGATATACTGAACACAAAATTACATAATTACCCTGAATAGCCAAGAATCGGCTGGTTTGGGGTCGCTTAAGCAGTGTGACTGAGGTAAATGTAATTAGACTGCAGACAATGTGGGACGGTGAATTGCCGTTTGGTCTACAACCAGCTCGTCTACTAATCATGGGGTCAAATAATCATTTCGCCTACTTATGATTTGGTCTATTGATCATTTAGAATAATATTCATTTGGTTTAATTTCCATTTGGTCTAATCTCCAATAAGTCTACCGGTACTACCTATTTGGTCTATTGTTCATTTTGTCTAATAACCAGATACTGTAAACGCTATTATTTTCGCGTGATTAATTTTTCGCTGAGCAACCCAAAAAATATTCGCGGGTTCTTAAATTCGCGCTTGCCGATCTTAGCGCGAAATCCTCAGATATTAATGCACCGCGAATATTTCTGCGTTTACAGTAGTCTAATTCCCAGCTTGTCAAATGCCCAGCTCGTCTACTATCCATATGGTCTAATAATCAATTAATCACAGGTAATATTAATCATCAAATGATTATTAGACATTGTGGATGGTAGACGAAATGGGCATTAGACGAACTGGAAATTAGACTAAATGAGCGCTAGGCCAAATGGGAAGTAGACTTATTGGAGATTAGACCAAATGGGTAGTACACTTATTGAAGATTAGACCAAATGGAAATTAGACCAAATGATAAGTAGACAAAATGATTATGAGAACTTGTGGATAGTAGACGAGCTGGTTGTAGACCCAAAAGGCTAAAAACCTGTGGGACATGGCTCAAGTCCCTGTCATGGCTCAAGTCCCTGTCATGACACAAATGTCCTTTGCCAATACAATATAGATTTGCTAAGTACTCTCCATCAAGGTGAAGTATCAAAATGGGTACCAACAGGGGCATCGGATACCAATGCTTTATAATCATCTTCTCCTGAAAAGAATTTGCTAAAGCCGGGGTAGTAATAATATTTGACTCTGTAAATTCTCAGACAAAGATATTTCTATAGAACTATTATTATCATTTTCAAAAAATCTATTCAGCGGTCGTAGCTGAATATCACCAAGGCTTTACATGTAGTGAAGCTGAAATCTGAAAGAACACGAAACAGGGTAATGTTTCTCCATCCACAGAGATCCCTGATGTCAACTCAAACTATTCTGCATCTCACGAACAAACCAGATTCTCATGACCCCAAAATAAAAAAAGAAGCCACAGCTCAATTAAATGCTACCTACTTTAAACCACGTCTTAGTATTTAAGATATTTGTTATTAATTAATACAGTTGGGTGTCCTTGATAGTTGCATGAAGCACGTCATAGAAAATTGATGCATCCCTATAAACTATTGTGAGGCTTCATCATACATGAAGGCTTCCTTCATGATGCGATACTTAACAAAGTTCACAATCAATGAGCCAGTTTTATTCAATCGCAAAGGCAAGATATTCTTAGTAAAGCAATATCCGATTCTGTATCAATAAGGGGCAGTTAATTCACCAACAGTACTGTAGGAGTTAAACAGGAACTAATCTCCTTCAAGTCCAAAATCCTTTTGCTTTTGTTATCAATGCCTTGCATCTACTTGGGGGAAACGTTGCCTTTGAATCTTCTTTCTTCAGCTACAGGATAACCCCAGACGGGATATGTCAACACTGTACTTATGCTTCAGACAGGATATTGGTAATTCATTCAGCCTTATTGCAAGTGAAAGAAGGGGTACATTCTCACTGCCCAAGCATTACAAAATGTGATACTTTCAATGTACCACATGTGCTTCACTTAAATTGTGTAGTACTGTTTACAGACATAGGCCTGGGCAGCTAGATATTGAAAAAAGAAAACTCACAGTGGAATAGTTGTCATAACACATGAAATTTGTTGACAACTACCGCAATTGCAGGCCATATTCTCAAACAACAATTTGCCAAACATTGGAATACATTTCATAGCACAATAATAGCACCCGGACAATAATAATTGTTTATGGGAACACTGTTTTAAATGGAATAATCCATCAGACTGATCAGATTTAAGGAAGATATTTGTGGTTTTAAAGAAGATTACTGAAATAGGATTTTCTTGCTCCTGCTTTACACTGTAGCTATTAAACATGTAGGTTTACAAGGAATGAATGTAGATTCAACAATGCATTGATTATTTAGGCTTCCTTATACCAAGAATTGAATGATTGTTCATATATTAGCTGTCAGGTCAGTCAATGCAGGTTGTATCTCAGTAGCATTGACAGCCGCAAAAGAGAGAGATAACGATTATTACAAATATGTAGGGCCTATATTATCAACCACCATTTTCCAGATGTAAGACAAAAGGACATAAATAGCAATCATTTTCATAAGTATATTGTACGTACATGTATAAGATTTGAAGGATAATTAATTAGATTTATACATTCTGAATAATCAAATTAAATAACATGAACTTTTAAGGATCATTAATCTGCAATAGCAGACAAGATGATCAATTTCCCCCTCATACATGTGGCACCACACCATCTCTCTACATCTCTTATTCATTGTATCCCTGATCTTCCTATCTCCCCATCTACTTTAATTCACACCTACATGTACATGCTTCTCCTCTACATATTTTGTAGGTGTAGCTCATACCTTTTCATCTAGAAACGCTTTCTTCTCTTAATTCCTCCTTCATTACAATGTACATCCCTGCTCCCTGCATCTCCGAGATGACTAGCCTATTATTCATACATGTTAGAACCCAACTCCTCGCTACAGTAATCCATTTTCCTTCGCCTTCATTTGGCTTTGTTTGATTAGTTAACAGAGAACTAATATTATGAAGCAGGATGACGATTTTTCTCTCCGTCTTCTTTCAGCATCAAATCTCAGGATCATTCCTGAATCTCGCTCCACCCCCGGCTCTGCTCTCTCTCCCACAACCATCCAATGACCAGATGTAAGCTAAGTCCTTGCTACAGTAATCCATTTCTTTCCTTCATTTGCATTTGTTTGAATTGATATTGAAGGAGAACTAAAATTAAGAGGCACGATAATGATTCTTCTCTCCTTCTTTTATCATCAAATATCTGGATCATCCCTCTGTCCGCCCCTCACTCCGAGTCCATCCCCGGCTCTCCCCCGCATCCATTCAATGACCACATACATGTAAGTCCTCGCTACAGCAATCCATTTTTTTCTCTACCTTCACATGCATTTGTTTGATTACATAAAGGAGACCTAATACGATCATTCTTCTCTCCTTCTTTCATCATCAAATCTCTGGATCCTTCCTAAATCCATCCCCCTCGCTCCATCCTCTGGGCTTTAGCTCTCTCCTTCCCTGCATCCCTACGATGACCAACTCATTAATCATTGATGTGTTGCCCTGGTTTCTGTGGCTCACCTTCTCCTGCTAATCACAGAGGATTCCATTCCACTCCATTTCACTTCACCTATCCTCCTCCTCCCGCTTCATCATCCTATACCTGCATCATCAAACGGTCACCCTCCATTCAGACAAGCTAAATTCATGGTATATCTAGTACATGTATGTGAACACCATATACCTGTACAATATGCTTTGTTTTCCTAATCTGAACATTGCATATTGAAATTTCTCATAAAGTAACCATCTGTTAAGAGCCAGAAGGGCGTTTGATCTGTGTTAAAATATATGAGCTAATGCCCTTCTGGCTCCAAACAGACAAAACATCACATTATTATCAAAATGGATATTTGAGCATAATTTCAAATGAAAACTTGATACAGAATCAGAAATCCCCTTCTGATCTGAATATTGTGTCATACAGAAACTGTAAAAATGGGTGGGGCTTATCGTGAGCATGCACTGATGGTTGGCTGACTGTCATGACAACTGCCCTGTTCAAAATTAATTTCTTCATACGTTTCTTTATACAAGGTTGTTTTCTAGTCTGTGAGCTCCTTCCGCCATACAATAATTCTCTATACAACGTTTCTTTATACGAGTTTCGTACAAATGTCCTATATTCTGAACGGGATATCAATGAAATGTCCTCTTAAAAAATATTTTCTTATATTGTTTGACCCGTTTCACGTGTGTACGCTTCTTCTGCCACACCATGCTCCTTTTATGACGTTTCTTTATACAAGTTTTGTATAAGTCTCCTGTAGTCTGAATGGGCTATCAGTCGCTTAATACCTCCGGACGGTATGCATACATTACATGTATGGCCTTACATACCAACCTCAGGGACAGAATGACTGTAAACATGCAAGGAGAAATTATTTACCAAGAGATAGGTAGTTAGAGATGGAGGAAGAGACTGAGAGGGAGGAAGAGACTGAGAGGGAGGAAGAGAGGGTGAGGGGAGGGAGGGAGGGAGGGAGGGAGAGAGAGAGAGAGAGAGGGAGGGAGGAAGTGAGATAGGGAGGGAGAGGGAAAAGGGTGGGAGACAGAGAGGGAGAGAGAGACAGAGACAGAGACAGAGACAGAGACAGAGGGAGGGAGAGAGAGAGAGAGAGAGAGGGAGAGAGAGAGAGAGACAGAGACAGAGACAGAGGGAGGGAGAGAGAGAGAGAGAGAGAGAGAGGGAGAGAGAGAGAGAGGGAGAAAGGGAGAGTGAGAGAAGAGACAGATAAACACAGTGAAATAGACACAGATAGGAAATGAGAGAATACCACCAAATATGTAGGAATATTACAGATTTAAGTAGAAAACATCTCAGATGGGTATAATGATCAAATCTGAAAAATATCTCAAAATGGATAAATAGAGGGATGGTAATAGGAAAAGAAAGAACAAAAACAAACATGAGAGGGTATGATCAAAACTGACAAGGAGAAAATTATGGAGGAGAAAGGAACAAAATAGGATATCAAGAAAAAAAATGCAAAGAAAAAGAAAGTGTTAAGTACTAGATGAAAAAAGAGACAGAGGCAGATAATTACGTAGAGGGGAAAAGTAGGAGGGGAGAAGAATATTGAAAGAATACTTACGACTCTGAAGAAATTCTAATAGAGATCCGTTGATCATGAGTTCGGTGACTATATAAATGGGTTGATCTCTGGTACATACAGCATACAACTGAATCAACTTAGGATGTCTTAATTTCTTCATGATCTGGGCTTCCTTCAAGAAATCATCGGTGTTCATCGTATCTGCAAAATTATTCAGAAAAAAAGGGAAGAAAATGTGGATGGTTAAATCAAACAGATCTCTTTTTAAAATCAAAAGGGTGAACTGATTCTGCTCCTTCAACATCACATAAAATATGAAACATACTCTTGCTATTCATTATTCTTGTTGATCAAGAGCGAAAGAATATATACCCCGGTACCGATATATATATATATATATATATATATATATCATCTTCTTTTTCCACATTTGTCAAACTGCTAAATTTCCATTCTTTCCACTTCCCCCTTTCTTTCATTTCTGGTTACTTTTATGATACTACAAAAGAATAGCATTGTTCTATTACAATGTATAACATTCTGGACTGAAAATTATCAAGCAAATAAATAAAACATATGTTTTAAAGTGGAAGTCTCAATTTGCTTTGTGTACATGTTGCACTCCCTCTCTGCCAGTCTCTCTAGCACTCTCTCTCTCTCTCTCTCTCTCTTAAAGATACGATATCCCTTTTGCAGCCAACATCAAATTCTTTAGAACTTTGCAGGAATTATGAATATGTCATGTATGTCCTATCTGTGAAATTTAAACGTTAGCAGTGTCCTAATATTCAAATTATGCAAGGAAACCTGTTTACTTGCTAGACTTCACTGTCAGACACTATTGAGTGACTGACTGGCTTTTTTCATCTTTGGTAATAACATACATAAAATGAGCTGTAAAGGGGTACATGAGCATTTGTCTACATCAATAACCCACTTCTTGTAATGGCCAAAATTAAACTGATTGAATCTTTGCGCAGCATAAAACGTACGACCATTCGGTACAATGGTCTGAAAATCAGACTATTACTTACTGGCTCTATAGCTCCTAAGTCGATTCGACAACTAATAGTCGTTATTTTCCCACTTAAAGACATTTTCAAGCCCCTTTTTTAGGGAAGTTCTAAATTAGTATTGTCTTTCAAATGCCGTTGGAATTTAACCTTTTCATTTTTTGGGCCTGCAAATGGGACATAGTACCTTTAAACAATGTAAACCAATTAAGTTATCAGCCTTAATTTCTGGTGCTAAGCTTAGTTGTTAGCAGGTGCCACACCCATTCTAAACAGGGGATTTCCCTTCGAGGTAATGCACAAAGGTCACCTCAGGTCACCTACAATCGCCCATTAAAACACACAGTGAGTGTTCAAGCATACATGTCTTTATGAGTAGGTTTTAGACCTTTTTGTTGCACCATTCAATCGACTTTATTTGAAACCACAGGAATCATTTCATGTGGTTGGATAGAACAAGAATATTGTGTGTCTCTGGATACAAAGAAAACTACAGAACAAATCTGGCTCTGTCTCTCTGTCTGTCTGTCTCCGTCTCTCTCTCTCTCTCTCTCTCTCCCTCTCTCTCTCTCTCACACGCTCCGTCTCTTTGTCTCTCTGTCTCACTCTGTCTGTCACTCTTTCTGTCTGTCTCTCTTTCCCTCTGTCTCTGTTTTCACCAGTACCCTTGTGTTGGCCCATTACGTATTTCCTTTTCATTACAGATAATTACAGTTCATGTGTGAAGTGTGAACAGAGACCGTCACAGGTTAACCCATGTATGTAATGAGTTTCCCATGGGACAATGTATCAGCACACACACACACACACACACAAGGCAACCTCATAGAATAGACCATCAGCTGGCTGGAAGAAGGCCGTACCTGTAAGAGCTATGTATTGTCAACGGCAATAACGCCCTTCTAGCAGGAAACCAATGATTACATTAGATGTAAATGTGACTTCTTCTCAAGATCAAGGTTGAATTGTTGTACAATATCCATCATCATGAACTGCATGTACAGTACGTGTAGTCCTACACACTATGAAAATCACTAAGCAGATACCGGTAGGTTGGAAAGGCTTCGATTTGACACATTGTCAACTCTAATCAAAGAGCAATTTTCTGCTAGATTTCAATGTTCAAAGGCTACATTTTAAAATGAAAGATACAGGCTATATGTACATGTACATGCAAACAGGACCCTTGGACCGGATTTGGCTCAAAGAGTATTTAAATATTACTGTACAAACCATGCAACCAAACAATGTTTTTAAAGAGAAAAAAATATGAGATATTTGCTAAAAATAACCAGATCATACATACATGTACAGTGTACACAAGGAATTATTTTGGACTGCAAATGCCTGGAGAGTTTATTACTTGTATTTGTAATGTACATGATGTAGGACTAACAAAATCTAGCTTGCTCCAAATTCCAAAGTCATTGTGATGTCATGTGATAATGTAGGTGAAATTGAGTACAGCAGGGAGCTGTATACGAGTGCATGACACATGTAGACCTACTGCTACAATGTCAAACACAATGAGACATTCTGTTATCTATGTACATATGTTTAAATACAGGACCTACATGATTTTTCGGCTCCAGTCAGACAGTGATAACCACAGAAGTCTAAACTTCCTAACCGAGAACAAAGCATGTGTTGTATTTTCTCAAGCAATACATTTACCACAACAATAACCCCAAGATGTGAAAAAGAGCGTGGTCAAATATGTGCATTCTGATGGAGTTACCGGTAATATAAAAGGACCTCCTCTTTATTCCCCGTTATAATACGGGATCAGAAATACTGTGGATAAAATTTCAAGAGCAGAAATGCAGTTTAGGGAAATATGAATGTTAATTTGCTTACAATCAGATCTAATAGTAATAGGATAAATTTTCAACTCTATGACAGCTTCAACTCCCCTGCAAAACAGAATATTTGATATGATATCATAGGAAAATAAAGTCTATGGTAACAAGAGATTAAATGGTAGAGTTTAATACACAGAAGATTTTTTAATTTGTTGGCTTAAACACAAGCTCTAATAGTCAAAATACCACTTTCCGGTGCCAACATTTTGGCATTTATTTAATGAAATCATTAGCAAAAACTACAGTTTATGGTGAGAGTTTAAATGCTAGAGTTAGACAGAATACCATGTGACAAATCTCTACCCCCAGACAAAATAAATACAAAATAAATTAAAATGAAAAGTCAGTGGGGGCTCTTTGAAGGATTATCATTTCAAGGAATACATGCTCTTTCCTCGAGTTGAGACGCACTCATTGTGTAAAAGTCATAGAAGCAGACTGTACTGTCTGGACCGGGAAACAATCGAACAGCATAAAAAATTATCATGCATGAGTGCTGGCGGTGTGTTGGCTCAGTCAGTAGAGCGTCCGCCTCATAACCTGGAGGTCGTGGGTTCGAACCCCGGCCGCGTCATACCAAAAGACGTTAAAAGATGGGAGTCGCTGCTACCTTGTTTGGCGTTCAATAATAAGGGGATAGAGCAATGTCGATCTGGCGCTGCTCAGTGGCTGCCGGGCTCAGAATCAATTGGGCACAAAGAATTTCCATCTTCGGTTTAATAAAATTTGGAGTGGACTTTAAAAGATTATTGTTATTATTATTATTATTATGACTTCATTTCATTCTCTTTTCTTCTCCGCGAAACCAAGGAGACGAGACATGTGGGGATTTTAATACAAATAACACACTATTCTATCATACTGTATATATATATATGACAGTACGTGCTTTGCCAATTTATATAAAGTAATTGAAATTACAAGGCACCCACCTCCTTTGAAATGAACCTAAATATACTTATGTTATGCATCCTTCAGATATGAGGCAGAAAAACAGCGGCATTCTCTTTCATGATGCAGTAAAGTGTAATCCGCTTCACAGTTCTGTGTCATATAACATTAAAGGTAATGCAAAGTTTTGGGAAATTTTGAAATTGGATGGATAGTAATTCTTTCAATTTTTGATATATTTGGATGCCCCTTTGGATGTATTATAAGCACTAAAAAAATTAGCCCCTTAAACACTTCTGCTTTCGAGCAAATTGAATAATCAAAATTTACCGTTGCTCCCGGTAAATTTCAAATATTTCAAATAGTGCCTAAGGCCATTCCATGGTAGCTGCGACCATGAACATTTCAGAATATGCAGTTCTGATATATAATTTCCAAACGGGAATAGAAAATCGTTCGATTGTAGTCAAGAAACATTGTTTTAAAGCTAAAGTAATATCAGTCTTGAGAGGGCGCTATACAACATAACAAGTTTATTATTTACAATTTCATCACTTTAGACTCGATTTCAACCGCGACAATGATCATTGAATATTATAAAATCGCATATGCTTCCAATATGTTCATTTGAACCAAATTCATGACCCCATACCAAAACTTTGTAATACCTTTAACACAGAGCTCAGTGACTTGGACCACATGAAAGCACAGGGCCTTTGTTGTGTGCAGTTCACATTCATTTACAGGGCGTACATGTAAAAACATGTTGTTTTCTGGCAGACGTTTACCGCACCATATCTGAACGAGCCTTTACTGAGTACAATGCCCTTTACCATTGACAAATCTCCCCTACTGATATCATGTATTCATTGTGTCAATTTCTTTTTTCTTTTTTCCCTGCAATGTATTTAAAAAGCATTGAGCAGTTAATAGGAAAAAACGCCCAACTGTTCTCTTGGCTATACGTGTATGGGAATTGTAAGGAGCTATTTACAAGTAAAAATGATGGTGTTTGCAATATTTCAGCTCCTAATGATCATATTACATACATGTCTCTTATTCTATAATACTTGACAACAAATAGCTGCAAATTGAGAGTATTCAGACCTAATTATCAGATAAGACATCCACAAGAAGCGTTACATGTATGGAGCATGTAGGAGGGACTTGCCTTTATGAGTGGCCCCAAACAGGGGCAGATTGCAAAAATTTCATTTTTTTGGTGCTTGTCAGAGATTTTTCAGACTTGCGTGTCCCCCTCTCCATTGAAAATTGAAAATATGAAAAGCTTTTTCAATCTCCCAAACTCTCAAAAAATATACATATTAAAATCAAAATTTTCAAGCATGATCAAAGTATTAAAATGAATTCTATACAATATGTCAAAATATGGATTTGTTTTCCCTGCAAGCGCTTGATATTGCCCTTTAATATTTCTCATCTGCATCAAATGCCATTAATATTCTTCTCTTCACTCCCCCTGCCCTGCCTGTGGGTAAGCTGGAGACACTAATCTGGCTAGGATTTAGGATAATGCATTCATTTGGTAATGATGTTCAGCTATATCCCTGGTGCCACAACTCATTGCGAAACTCAGGCACAAATGCAAGCTCATAGTCTTCCAAATCATACCATATCTGATCAGGTTGGTTTGATTTTTTTTTAGTAATGAGAGAGAGGGAGGGAGGGAGGGAGAGAGAGAGGGAGGGAGGGAGAGAGAGAGGAAGGGAGGGAGAGAGAGAGAGAGAGAGAGAGAGAGAGAGAGAGAGAGAAAGAGAAGGAAAGAGATTTTGAAGTGTTAATTCAACAGAATTCTATGATCCTCCTAAATAATCCTATGTGTACCTCTTACCTCAATTTACTTTATTTACTTGAACATAAAAACTATATCCCAATTATTTCAAGTAACATAACACCTGTGTTCATTAGAGCAAGTCATTTCATTGGCAATGCTTCTCTCCATCCTGGTGAATATATATGTAAGTGGGTGTTTGGTGGAATGCAAATGTTAAAGGGAAATCCAACCCAAATAGACAACTACTCTAAAAGAAAGCAGAAAAATCAGAGAAGCAAACTAATGAAAGTTTCAATTAAATCTGACTATATATAAGAAAGTTATGAATGTTTTAAAGTTGTAATCACTATACGTATGGGCACTTCAAATTGGCTGAAGCGGTAATGACTGTTCCAACATATAAAATGACTAAAATTTAAATTGTTCAAAAAATCATGGTTCAGGAGGGTCTATTCTTTTTTTAGAGGACCTACATGTATAATAATATGCTATCTATAATATATTTTGAATAGTGCCCCAAGGACGAAGGAACTTATGAGAAAAACAGAAATTAGTGATATTTTTGTACACGGCAAATGGGAGTTATCCACGTCCTACGTCACAATCCACTGACCAAACTACCAATTTGAGATTCGCATAGACTAATAGTGATCTCATATTTCAAACATTCATAACTTCCTTACTATTGGTCCGACTCATTTCAAACTTTTGCCATTTTGTTTCTGTTATTTTTCTGCTTTCATACAAATCAACTGATTACAAGGGTTGGATTGCCCTTTAAGGTGATTGGATCAGTAATTGAAAAAGGAAAATTGCTACACAAAAAGCTGAGCACATCAGCTCTGGGCAGTTGCATGTAATGACATGTAACAACTTTAAAAACCAAACTAAATAATATAATTTCTGGAAACTAAATATAAATGGATGAAGAACTAAAAAGAGAAAATTACGAATGAAACTTGGTTAAAATGACTGAGAGCTAATCTCACTTTTATCATATCAAAGTACTACTGAGCTCCACAGTAAAGCATTTTTTTTACACTGTCCATATGTTTTAATAGATCTACTCAAATGACATTGTTTGTTTCCAGGAATGGACGTCTTGCAGGCTGCTTTATCAGACAACAATTCATTTCAGGAATAATTTATTTTGATCATAAATTTGCATCAAATGGGGAGTATTCTGATTCTTGGCCCACTACAATGAAGAGCCACAAAGTCTAGTGTCGTGCACTGATCGGTGCCATGCGTTCACATTACGATGGTGCTCACATACATCAGATGGAGCCAGAAGTTATCACCAGATTCAATCATGACTATAATGCCTAGTTTCACAGTCCAGACACTCCTCGTTTGTCACACTGGGTGTCAACGATGAGACAGTTTGGTTCTACGAGGTCTACAAGCTTCAGAAACAATTTCTCCGGGTCACAATCCTACACTAACTAACTGGATTTCTAACTTCAATGCTGCACCAAACATAACGATATAACTCTAATCCTAATCCTAAACCTGATCTTAAAGATAAAGACCAGTTCTGGTCATGCGATTGCATTGTACAAGAAACGTTGTGGAATCGATCAGAAAAGGTTGATCATCTAGCATATAAGTATTGGTGTGTACTGCAAGGTTCTGGAATCATCAAAATGATAAGAAATTTGGCCCAGTCTTGGTAAAGTTACAAGCACTGTACACAGAAAGATGTATATGGGACTACGCGACCACGTCGCGATATCTATTTGGTCCCAATAGATATAATAATTTACCAAATATATCAATTAGTAGGCGGTTTCCCGACTTTCCCGGCAAGATTTGTATCATCACGTATTAGTCAAAACATATTCTTTCACATGATTGGTAATGAGAGCTTCCATTTCAATTTTTTGAGAGAGGGGGCGTTTCCAAAACTGGTCTTTACCTTTAAACCGAATTGCAACCCTATCTTTAAACCTAAATCTTTGACAAAGTCTGGAGCATTCGTGGGTAAACTACACTGCTTGGATGTTTCACAGAGAGCATGATCAGTCTTGATCTGATATTAAACTTTAAAAGGCATTCCTCAGTGTACCAGCTATAGAAATGGGTATTGATATGAATCTCATATGGAGTGGGCTATACAAAAGAATTGAATGTGCAAGCTTGGAGTATTATTTGTGTGATTTCATGAATGTAAGAATGTAGGATGCAGTGTTTTTTTTTAAAGTATGGACATTTTGGGGAAAATCCCTCATTCCCTCTGCAATGCTGGTGTCATCAGAGGACAAACACGGCATGTTATGATCCTATTAAAATGTATAGTTTACTTGAGTGAAAACCCATTGAGAAATATTCAAATGTAAGCTCCATGTACAAAACGTACATCTGTGTAATATGTAGCATATAGTTTAATTAATCCAGACAGATTTTAATCAACAAGGTGATTTTTAAATCGATTCCATTATGACTTCATGAATTTAGCCACAGGCACATTATGCTATGATTATCTTCAAAATCAGATACACTGCACTGTATTGACTATACAAAGTTCGACAAAATTGTAAACCATTATTATCAACACCCATATAACCTTGTTTTCTAATATGTTTTGACTGATTTGTCAACAAATATTTATAAAAGTCAAACAATACCTTTAAAAAGACAAATCTTCATCATCATTCTCAATCATTATCCAATATTTATTTGATATGCACTGAGCACTCCGAGACAACTTACTACTGTCTGAAATACAAGACTAGGAACCTTAGCTTCGCTGGAGGGGTGACCAAGTCAACAATCTGGGCTCTCTCTCTCGCTTATGTTTTATTATTACTCTCAATCATATTTCATTTCTGAACTGAGTGGCACCACTGTACAAGCTATACTTCATCATCATATCTATCACAAAGATATTGCAGTATTCATTTCAATGTTGGTGTGATTCGCAAACTCTTCACATCTATTTGTTTGTTCCTTCATTTTTTCATATTTCAGCATTTATGCAACCTGGTTGTTCTATCAATATCATTATGTATCTTTTCATTTCTTTACTAATCACCACTTTACATCAAGGTATTCTTATGTGTTTACATTATAGAGAAATACATGAAAAGGATAAAATATGACATTATATAAAGATATAGAAAATTAATATAAAGTATTCAATTTCTCCTCCTTTCCCCAAGTGGGCTGTATTCTTCTCTCAACATCTACAGTGTACCTAAATAATAATATCTGAGTTGACACACCCACTCCAGGATCACATTTCCCATTTAAATATAGGCATACCGGTACTTCAACACTCTCTTGCTGACAGCCAAATTATATTCACTTCCTAAATTTTCATCTTTTTTCTTAACTTCTTTTCTTTCTCCTCCTCCTGCTATTCTTCTTTTCCCGTTCCTTCTTCTTCATCCCCCTCCCCCTCCCCCTCCCCCTCCCCTCTCAAGACTGATAGTACTTCAGCTTTAAAACAATGTTTCTTGACTACAATCAACCGATTGGCTATTCCCGTTTGGAAATAATATATTAGAACTGCCTATTCTGAGATTTTCATGGTCGCAGCTACCATGGAATGGCCTTAGGCACTATTTTAAATATTTGAAATTTACTGGGAGCACCGGTAAATTTTGATTACCGGTATTCAATTTTCTCAAAAGCAGAAGTGTTTTAGGGGCTCTATTGCTTATAATGCATCCACAGGGGTATCCAAATATATCAACACTTTAAAGAATTACTATCCATCCAATTTTTAAAATTTCCCAAAACTTTGCATTACCTTTAATATAAAATAAACTATCGGCACTAAACTGGAACATTGGACCTTCCTACTGTAGATCTATTTGCAACATTCTTTAGGAGACATTGATGGATGGTTATTCATGCAAACAATGTTCCCCTTAGTTTCTAACCTTCCCCAAACACAAAAAGAGCAAATTGGTTAACCTGGCCTAGTTGACATGTACATGTAGACATAGAAAAATTGGCAACATTATAGAGGCTGACAGGGTATGTTCATTTTAGAATGTATTTTGGAAAATAACGTAGGTTAGACCCCGTTCTCATTCACTTCGTTGGAGCGGTCTAACTAAGACCCGTTCTCAGGAGCGGTTCTTAGGTGAGTGAGAACGGTCAAAGTGGTCCAGGAAGTGGACTTCTGGACCGCTCCAGAAGACCACCGGGAGGTGGTCTTGAGGAACTGGTCTTATTAAGAGCGGTTTGGACCGCTGTAACGTGCAATGTGAACGGAAGCGTACTTTGAACGGAAGTGAGCTAGTGACGTTCCGCGCGAAACATGTAGTACGGTACATACGGTACATACGGTTTGTATTCCACGCGCGAAAAAAGTTACCCGCTGACCTGAGCTGCCGTAGCAACAAGACCACTTTGACTTGTGGACCGGTTTGAGCCATAAAAAACTGCTCGGAGTGTGAACGCTCGCAAACCGTTCCTCAAGACCCGTTCCTCTGGAGCGGTCTAACTAAGACCACTTTCAAAGTGAGTGAGAACGGGGTCTTAGATAGCCTTAATAAACTAGAAAAAATTCATCACAAACCAAGAGAGCAGTTGCCAAAAATACACTCATCTGGGTAACGTTAAAGTTCATGTGCATTCCCCCAAATTACAGACAATATGATCACACAAACTTTCAATAAATAAACGAGAGGCAATTTCAATAGCCTTGTACATCACCTATTAAAAGGTGTGAACATGACAATGAGTGTGAACATGACAATGATGACATTTTAACATACAGAGTACAGTGTACATGTAATCCAAACAATATTTCAGGCATTTTACAAAAGGGTATTAATATCGCCCTTGAGGAATTTTCGTGAAAATCTTTGTGATCGTGTTAGAGGTATGTCAACTCTAGTATTGTCGAGATAAAAATAGTGCATCTAATCCGATGCCTGACGTTTTTTTAATGAAAATCATATTTTGCAAAGCAATACATCATGCGCTGAGAGCCATAAGGGCATTAACTCACATCTAACGTAATAACGCAGAATCACAATGTAGCAGCAACCTTCTCGCTCTCAACAAGCGACATCAAAATAAGAATGTTTGTGCAAGTGTTGTGGGTAACAAAACACCTACGTAAAAGGATGTGAAGTAATTCGGTGCTCTTGGGACTTGGCCAAGTGCCTGCTATCTAAAATTGTGTCAATGTTTGGCACAAAAATCATTGCAACCATCTGCATGTATGATGGTTCATCCTCTAATAAAATCAAGTGAAATAATTAAATGTACCGTACCTTTGTCACTACTGTACATGTACATAGCCATGTACACAACCTTCTGTTATACAATACTACAAAAATCAGGAGTGATTATTCAATTTTTATTTATGTTAAATAATGGTATCCTTTACTAATATACACCAAAAGGCTAAAAATAGATGGTTGACAAACAAAAAGCTTGCCTCGACCCAAACCGTTCACGGCCAATGAATTTTTTTCATTTTTTCTTTCTTCAAATTAACCAAATCAACAGTATTTGACCCCATCACATGCACTGATCATAAAGTATAATGAGCAATTGTTTTCTTATCTTCGGTATTTTTAACAGAAACAAATTGCTATGTACAGTAATCATCCAAAATTGTTGTAAGGCACTATTACTAAGGGGGAACACTGCACCGTTTAATCTGTCTTTGTCAAATTGCTGACAGCGTGATGGTTTCCTATAAATCATAACTTTATGGATTTGAGGTCTAATGCATTCAATGCTTGAATTAATTCCTGTTTATTTGTCCTACGATGACATCTTCACCACATTTTTGCCCAAATACGGTCAGGCTTTGATTCCTTGGAATGAACACACCTTTTTGTGAATTGTCCAGCACTGAACTTTTATGATTCGTATTTCAGAAAAACTTCCTGGTTTGGTACATGAAATGCACATTCCAGGAATACATTCCAGAGATTTATAGATAAAAATAGAATTTGTGATGAACTTGTGATATAATTATGAAGATTTATTTCCCCAATAGCACTCCAATGTTTTCATGTTAGATGTTGTGTTAATATTATCATTATTATTTCTATTATTATCATTTTCATTATAATTATAACATCATTATTTTAATTTTTTCGTAACTGCATTACTCTATTATTAGGCAATTCTTGTAGCTTCAAAGTATAAAAATATAAATACAGATATGATTTTGCTCAAAGAGGCACATATACAATGTATGTGTCACGCCTTTATCGACACAATCTGCAAGAACAATCATATGAGGGAAATACCAGATTACAAACTTAGATAGGGTATCGGGGATGGGGAAGGATGGAGTATTATGAATTCTAGCCATAATTCTTTAATGATAAAAGGCTCAAGGAATGGAAAACAGAGTTATCATTTTACCTCCCCGAGGGAGATGGGGAAGATAAGATTTCTGGAGCATCAATCCGTCACCAATAGAGTAGAATGCGAGGGATTCATCACAAATATGAGCTGCTCTCCAAATGTAGCGGCTTTGGGCATTGTCTAGATGTATAATAATTGGGTATAACCATCATTTTTGCCTTGGGGAGGGGAAAGAGAGATGATAAAATGTAGTTTATTTCATGTATATCATCTGCTGTGCCAGAAAGGGGGGGTAAGTATATGTTATGAGTGAACACCCTTCTGGCTATCAGGAAATGAATATAAAACCTCAGTTCCATATAATGTTTCATTCAAATATCTCTAAGTTACCAAGCTGGTTGAATGAGCATTGAAAAATTCAATTCATTCATACAAAACTCTTGCTTTTGTGTAAGAATTCTTCCTTTACCCGCACTAAACACTAACAGACATATATACGCCCAGTCTTAAATTGTCAAGGTCTAAATGAATTGTTAAATTTTGAAATGTTTGGGATCTGTGACCCATTTCACAAAACTTTTCATCAGTGGCAAATTACAGTTTTTGTTATAAGCAAAAAAGTGAAATACTTGCTTCTGATTGGCTATCAGCAGATTTGTCACTGATTTTTGTTATTTGTTATTGCAAAAAGGCTTTGTGAAGCGGGTCTCTGGACTTCAGAATTTTGGCACCCTTGTTGGGTGTTCTTGTTAGAAGCACTAGAATATCACTTTCTCTGGTTAACTCTTTCTGTGCTATGGATGGGAACCCTGGAGTGCCATGATATTTTTACAGTATATCTTACACATAAACTGTACATGTGACAATTTAGTCCACTGTTGCAGTCCCCTGCTTGCACCCATTAGTCGACAAAAGCAAGGGAAGAGCTAAGACTTACCATTCTTTAAAGGTATTACAAAGTTTTGGTATGGGGTCATGAATTTGGTTCAAATGAACATATTGGAAGCATATGCGATTTTACAATATTCAATGTTCGTTGTCGCGGTTGAAATCGAGTCTAAAGTGATGAAATTGTAAATAAACTCTTTATGTTGTAAAGCGCCCTCTCAAGACTGATATTACATTAGCTTTAAAACAATGTTTCTTGACTACAATCGACCGATTTACTATTTCCGTTTGGAAATTATATATCAGAACTGCATATTCTGAGATTTTCATGATCGCAGCTACCATGGAATGGACTTAGGCGCTATTTGAAATATTTGACATTTACCGAGCACCGGTAAATTTTCATTATTCAATTTGCTCGAAAGCAGAAGTGTTTTAGGTGCTAATGTTTTGAGTGCTTATAATACATCCACATGGGCATCCAAACATATCAAAAATTTAAAGAATTACTATCCATCCAATTTCAAAATTTCCCAAAACTTTGCATTACCTTTAATGTCTTGATTGCAACTGGTGTTGTAGTGTTTCACAGACCATCCCAGACTTCATCAAACTAAACTGTCCCTCAGAGACTCTTTAACTGTAATGAGCTCCTAGGGATCTTCCATTGTCTAATGTGTTGTATTCTATGCGAGCACATACTGGTGTCTTGACTAGGCTACTCACAAATTGCTTTACTGTTTACTGAGAGTGTATTTAAACTTGCAGTATCTCTTTGTAAAAATAATATCTGAAGCTCATCTTTTGAATTTTGTGTATGGAATCGTTAGCATACAGAGCAAAATCTTTAGGGTGATTTGTACAATTTAAACTGTAGAATTTGAGGGTATCTGGACTTTGATAGATTTTGGGAGCCTGAGTATTAAGCCTGACTGCTTGTTAGTGTTCAGCCCTTGAATAGGTTCCTACATGCAATTACCACTTACCATTCTTTAACGTCTTGATTGCAACTGGTGTTGTGTTATTCCATAGACCTTCCCAGACTTCACCAAACTGTCCTGTCCCTCGAAGACTCTTTAACTGTAAGGAGCTCCTAGGGATCTCCCATTGGTCTACGGTGTTGTATGAAAGGCCTCGTGTCTGAGGCTTTTCAATCTGAAATTTCACAAGAACAAAAAATAAAGATATGTAGAAGCAAGTCCAAGCTATTTTATCCCAACATTAGCATACAGAGCAAAATCTTTAGGGTGATATACCTACAGAAAGTACAGAGGTTACCTACCAGAGCGATCGAATCTAGGATCAATGTAAACATGCAGGGAAAAAGACACATTTGATATCCATTATGTTCAGAACTCCGCAATGTACTTGCCGACCTATTGGAAACCAATTAATGAAAAATCATGGACTTACAATTTACATTATATTACATGTATCATAATTACAATCAATCAAATGTGCAAAGGAAAAGTCAGTAACTCTGATAAGATGAGATTACGCAATGATATCTGTGACTTCAGCACCATCAGCTGTACGTTATCGGTTAACAATTACAATGTGTACCATGCATGCAACTACACCTACACACCAGAGAGGCAACAGTAGATATAATGCCTTGTTCATATAAAAAGAAGGCAAACATGAGAATATTACGCCTAAATAGTAATCGCGATGTAAGAAAAATTGTCTGCTATATCAAATTCTCTTTCTCTCAAGTTTCATTTTTCCCCACTTGATTTTATGTTGGAAAAAAAAATGATGCAGTGGTTTTCTACTGTCCATAGACGTTTTTCCACAAAGGTGAATTAAAGGCATCGTTTAACAATGTTAAATCTGAGATGCATGACCCTACGTGTTATCAGTGTCTGTGATATGGTGTAATATTGAAGCCCTAACAAAAATGCGCTTCAAAATGATCATGAAGTGCCTCAAAAAAGTAAAAATCTTTGAGTGACCGGTTTTACCATACTCATTTTCCCCAATAGACTGTAGTGCTATAAAAACCGTTAGATTTCCAATCATAAATATCTTGATAATCAGACAGGCGATCGGCTTGTAAAAGTCATGGGATTCTTGACTGACCTAAAGGTTTATAATTATGATTGCAGGATGAGCTAAATCCAGGATTTTGTTTCAGAATCTGAGACAATGTTACCAAGTCACTTTAAAGCATAATACATGCTTTTGACAGGCTTTCATAGAACTTCCTTCCCATTTTGAGAGACCTCACAGCACTGAAGAGCCTTATAAGGAGAGGTGCTCTACTGTTGCCACCACAGCCAATGAACACCATCAAACCAGATTAGATTTCACTTCAGTGTAACACTATATCTCATTTTCCATGGGGCCCTCACAAAAGACTGCATATTATACTAGTCTGACATGTACAGTACAACAAACACCTTCGTGGGTACATTACAGTATACATGTATATACACCTCTATCTTATGTTTATTTCATGCATGCCCAGGTGTGTCAGGGAGAAGCTGCTTTTAGAGGACACTAAATCTGTAAACAACTGTTTGTTAGTGAAGACAGTTAGAGGACAGCTTGGGGAGGACAGTTTGAGGACAGTTTGGGTAGAAAGTGTTTATTCTTCCAAGAAAGTCCCTTGCATTGAAAACTTATAACATCTGTTGTTGATATTTTCATCAGGTCCTAGTTGAATATGTTGCTATACATGAAGCCTATTCATTCATGACTTACATGTATATTTGACACCCTATTACAAAGGCCTACATTGAATATATCTAAGAATAGATTGCACTGTTTCTAATGACAATTGAAGTCAGTTTCTAATACTCATATTCCTAAAAGACATTAAAAATAATAGTATTATTGAAAGTCCATATATTTCACAGACCAATGACATCACAGTAAAAGAAAAAAAAGAGATTAGTCTACGAAATAGGGTGGAGCTCTCTTTTATCCTTCCTCATGTTCGAAGCAAAGCATATACCAAACTGATTACATTTCATTGTTATTTTCTGTTAAAAGTAATATCCGCTTTATGGGATGGAGTGTGCTGATCAGAGGGCTTTGCTCAGTTTCATGGATAAACTTCTTTCAAGTTTTTCACTTCCAAATTAAAGAAGTTAAACCATTAAATTGTATCTTCCATGTTTGTTTTGGTATGTTTATTTGTCAACTCTGTGCTGGTTCTAAATATGGACAGTTCATATATATGTAGGTTGTAATGACAGACAGACTTGCTCATAGATTTACAGGGGGGGGGGGTGTTTCACAAAGATCATAAGTCCAACTTAACTCTAAGTTAAGTTGGACTTAAATATTATGGAGAGCCATTTGTAGCCTTAAAATAAAATATATTCAAAAGCCAAAATTCAAGTATTTTAGACTTTTCATGAATTCTACATCAAGAACATGAAATCTCCTTGGTAATAGAAAATATGAATGATTTGAATCAACATTTTATGTCTTTTAAAATAACTTTTACAAAATATTTTCAAAGATGCTAACAGCTTTCCATAATTTTTAAGTCCAACTTAGAGATAAGTTCAACTTAGGATCTTTGTGAAACACTCCCCGTTTGATAGCACATGTACATGTAGGCCTTGATTATGATGCATATGATAAGCTGTGGTTTTGGTCAGATTACATTGCGGTAAACTATTAAGCAATACAGATTTATGCTAATCATATAGGGCTTATAGATCAGGGCATTTAAACAGGTAGAAATGAATGCGGGTTGAAATGGATTTAGAGGTACATGTCCATGTATAACACAGTGTGATTTATCAATAAGATGGGGGCTTAGTGCAAAGTGGAATGAATTAATATTTGGGGTTAATGCGGGCAAGCCTCATGTCCTAATTCATTGGACATATATTTCAAAGCAAAGTTTCATCTGCAACTGATGCATGTTCTATATGGTTGCTGAACAAAAAACAGAAACCTTTGTAGGCAAAGGGCCCCTATTTAATTTCCACAATTTTGGGGCCCCATATGTGGCATATGCTTAATATAATATGTGTTGAGACAGTCAAGCCCTGTATTAGTTAAAAGCTCACATAGAGTTTTGGTAGCAAAGAATGATGAAACTGTATCAAAAATGTTTCCTTGTATAAAAAAAATACATGTGCGAGATCAGTTGATATTTCTGTGAATTGTAGAGTGAATATCTGCGTGAAAGAAGTGCTAGATCATGGCTATACACTGACTACACTAAGACCCTTCCACCCTGACGGCTCCCCACACAATGCTTATAGGTTTACAGTATGTGGTATACATCAAGGTTGTTGGAATTTATGTCCCAGGCCAGGTATCTACATGTCAAATATCTTTGCTTCTCATTTGTTTATTTAAAAGATACTATGTCCCTTTTGCAGCCAACATCAAATTCTGTAGAACTTTGCAGGAATTATGAATATGTCATGTATGTCCTATCTGTGAAATTTAAAAATTAGCAGTGTCCTAGTATTCAAATTATGCAAGGAAACCCATGTACCTTCTAGACTTCACTGTCAGACACTATTGAGTGACTGACTGACATCTTTTATCTTTGGTAATAACATACATAAAATGAGCTGTAACAGGTACAGTACATGAGCATTTGTCTACATCAATAACCCACTACTTGTAATGGCCAAAATTAAACTGATTGAATCTTTGTGCAGCACAAAACGTACGACCATTCGGTAAAAGGGTCTGAAAATCAGACTATTACTTAGGTGATTGCAATCACTTTAGTCGATTCAACAACTAATGGTCATTATTTTCCCACTAAAAGCCATTTTCAAGCCCTTTCGTTTTGAGGGAAGTTCTAAATTAGTAGGCTATTGGCTTTCAAATGCCGTTGGAATTTAACCTTTTCATTTTTTTGGCCTGCAAATGGGACATACATGAGTACCTTTAACATACCACTTGAGGTATTGCTAGTATCTTGCTATTTATCATCGAGAAGCAAATAAATCTGATGAAACGTTTTTGAGAGCTTACCAAACCTAGACTGTATACAGTGTACATGACTTTTAATCTGTACTTCTGGGTCTGTGGAGATGTAATGGTCTAGTGGGTATGTCAACGGAGTGAACCGACAATGGATCACCATGGTTCATGGTTTGAGTCACACTACGGCACTATGTCCTTTGGCAAGACATTAACCTACATTTGCTACTCTCCATCCAGGTGTAGTTAATGGGTACCTGGGGCCCGTTGCATAAAACTTACCATTGATGGTAACTTTGCCATCAATGGCAACTACCATGGTAACAGGGCTCAACAGCCAATCAAAATCAAGGTTTCCATGGTAGTTACCATTAATGGCAAAGTTACCATCAATGGTAAGTTTTATGCCACAGGCCCTGGTAGGAATTTATTCCTTGAATGCTTTAAGCACCTTAGGGCAGCTGGGCTATAGTCATGGTAATAATAGTACCTTGAGCATCCCCTGGGATGGATATGTGCACAATATTAATGTAGATATTGTCATTATTATAAAAAGAGAATAACCTGCACATTTATATGTATATTAATAATAAATAATAATAATAGGTCAATTTATATAGCGCAACTACTATATGAATATACTCTACTGAGCTTAATACAAGGTATCATATTATTACCCCAGCTGTAGCTGAGCTAAAGCATTCAAGGAATTTCTTCCTACCAGGTACCCATTTATTACACCTGGGTAGAGAGTGGCAAATTTAGATTAATGTCTTGCCAAAGGACATAAGTATTGCGGCGGGACTCGAACCGCGAACCTTGTGATCCACAGTCGTTTCAACCACATAGACATACCAAAAAGTAAAGACTATACTAACCAACACACACGGTCTCCTGAGGTTAACACACAGACCATCGGCGTCCCTCTGATAATGCTGGACCAGTTCCACCAGGGTAGCGAATGTACATCTCCTTGCGATGAAGTATCCACCCTCATCCAGCTGTCTAATACGGTAGTGTTTGATTGTGTCTCCATCACGCACTAAACAAGACGGGAAAGACAACATGTGGGACAGTGAGACAAATGTCAATAATAATAACAAATTATTTCTTTTCTGATGTGATTACCTATCTTTCTTATCATGGTATTATTTGGTGTGGAGGAGGAGGAGGAGGAGGAGGAGGAGGAGGAGGGAGGAGGAGGAGGAGGAGGAGGAGGAGGAGGAGGAGGAGGAGGAGGAGGAGGAGGAGGAGGAGGAGGAGGAGGAGGAGGAGGAGGAGGAGGAGGAGGAGGAGGAGGAGGAGGAGGAGGAGGAGGAGGAGGAGGAGGAGGAGGAGGAGGAGGAGGAGGAGGAGGAGGAGGAGGAGGAGGAGGAGGAGGAGGAGGAGGAGGAGGAGGAGGAGGAGGAGGAGGAGGAGGAGGAGGAGGAGGAGGAGGAGGAGGAGGAGGAGGAGGAGGAGGAGGAGGAGGAGGAGGAGGAGGAGGAGGAGGAGGAGGAGGAGGAGGAGGAGGAGGAGGAGGAGGAGGAGGAGGAGGAGGAGGAGGAGGAGGAGGAGGAGGAGGAGGAGGAGGAGGAGGAGGAGGAGGAGGAGGAGGAGGAGGAGGAGGAGGAGGAGGAGGAGGAGGAGGAGGAGGAGGAGGAAACCCTCTCCAAGGGGCAAAAGATTGTTCGTTCTCTCTCTCTCTTTCTCCAGATTCCAGCCCAATGAAGAAACTGAAGTTATTAATGATGTTTGCTAAAGCAAAGTCTATCATAAACATCACAAAATTATTTCTCATATCATATTTTGAATCTATTTCTAAAAAATAACTACCGGTATGCTCTATCCCTATCAACCCCCTACCCTCCAATTTTCTACTAGACCAGTGGATGTCGGAAGCAAGCTCAATTACTTGCAGCTTTTCCTTTCACCTTCCTACATCCTCATCGATATGAAGAAATGAGATTCCGGGTAAGGGGAAGCTGAGAAAACCTATCCTGTCCGTGTCTGGAAGCTATCTTCATATTAAGTTTCTCTCAATCACCAAACTCCATGTGGCTCTCCATATCATCATACGCTAGTCTCATATTCTCAGGCGATAAGACAAAATATTTTTCATTTTTTCTCTAGTAATTGTTTTCGGTGTGAAGCTAGATACAAGAAAAGAGGTGTCGGATCATTGATTTATCAGAAAATTGAACGATCACAAATCTGCACTTACATGTATTTAAATCGACTGCATAACAAGGGCTTAGAGCAATTTTGTCCCAAATACAAAAATATTTCTACCTGTAAATTCTGATGTACACATGTATAATTGATTATTAGAAATTTGTGATAGCTAAATTAATTCTCCCCAATCTGATGAAAACTGCACACCACATGTACATTGTAAAAAGGAAAAAAGCTCCAGATAATAAATCAGGAATTACTATGAATAGTAAATTTTGACATTTAGAATCTCTTAAGCACAAAATCACAAGCCAAAAGAAAGAATGAAAGATATGTGCTAGTATGTGTCATTATCAATTGAAGGAAAATATGCATGAATACATGTGATAGTGGTTCTAGAAAATACATGAACATGATTTGTGTTTGTGTAAACTGTTCCTTTTTCAATGGAAAACTTGAAAATTAATTTACATTTCAATGATTTTGTAGATTACTGCTACATAATATTGACCTCTAGTTAGTAACCATGCCTCTCAACCCACAGGAGAACTACTATTTCAGTATCCTCAATATCAAATCGCCCTAATCAAATGTATGAATTAAATGTAGGGTATGGACTTGAATGCAGTCTAAGACTAGTATGATTTACATACATGTGTCTTCACCCATCATCACTGGCTCATCTACCTCTCTCTCTTTAATCACTATCCCAGCTCTCTCATCTATCTCATCTCATCTCTGTGAGCTGTGTTCATACCGATAAATGACCATTTATACTGTAATGGATACCATTATGGATTTGTTTTATACAAGTGCCATATTCACACTTGCAAACTATTTCCAATGAATGGGCTGCGGTCTTAACTATCCAAATTCTAAAATTGAATCTGCTATTTTGGGACTGAAATGAGAAAAATACCACCTTTCCTCCTAAAATTAAAAACAGGTCACTTTTGAATCGCATTGTTGTTCCGTTGAGGGGGGACTGGTGTCCTGAAAGGGGGGTTGGGACAGGGGCGGAGAAAGGCGTGGCATCGGTCATACTCAGAGGAAGAAATGCAAGAGAACAAGGCAATCAAGATGGGTTGGGGGAGGGGGGATGGGAAGGTGTCCTTGCCCCGTGTCCTTTCATGAATTCCCCCTCTTTCTTTTTATCATCCATCTAGGGCATGGGGTACACCCCCTCCTTCCCCTTTCATGGTGGCTATGCCAAAACTGACAAAAATAACCCCACTATATCTTTATCCCTCTTCCTGACCTATCTTCAGTAGCTGTGTTCATACTGAATATGATCTCACTTTTTTTGAAACCCTTCAGATTCATAGGCGGTCTTCAATATCCAAATTCCAAAGTTGAATCTACTGCTTTCATCCTGAAAATTGATCCCTTCTTAAATGTAAAGTTTGATACTTTGGAACACTCTTTGTATCAAGATGATTGATGGTAAAATAGACCATGATTGACAGCTTGCTTTGTGATATGTTTTGGGGGTAATTCTGGTGGTACCCTAGATGGGTATTCATTCACACAATGCTAATCCATTGACTGTATGTATATTGGGAACACCCACAGACAATTTAAAACATTTGCCCCAATCACCTTTCACCAAATGTTAACACTGTCAAGATGTTTGTTCTAAAAGAGGAGATCTAGCTACCCAAGAGTATTCCCCCTTCAGACCACCATTGAGCATCATTCCAAACAAAACCTTGATGAAGAATCAGGGTCCCCTTCTCCTCTAAACATTGTATTGTATAAAAAAAACTGTATAATTGGGCGGGGCTTATTGTGAGTATGCACCGATGATTGGCCAGCTGTCATGTCAACCAACCTCTTAAAACTATTTCCTTGATACGTTTCTTTATATTTTAAGATGTATTAGTCATTGTGTATCCCCTTTTGTATTCAATGATAAACGTTTCTTTATACAAGTTTTATATTTATTTCTTTGAGTCTGAACGGGCCATAAGACATATTTTTTGTGCAAATAATTAGAGGGCAAATATTAGGCGCATGCTTCGATGTTTTTGCAGATATTCCTTTGCAGAAGGCCTAGCTATGGACTGCGATCACAAATTAAATGAAATCTAATATTGGAGCGAGGAAAAAATAAATCAATGATATTTGACGAGTGGGTTGATCTACCTTGTTATTCGTGGGCAAAATGGGAAATGTCACGTACCTGCTCTTAAAAGTATGTTATGATATCGTTTCTTGAGAATCAGAAGGGAGGTATAAACTCTGCATTATATGAGCTACACACCCTTCTGGCTCCAAGTATAGCCTTCTCTCACATGTTTGTAAAATTCTAGAGACTGCCAAATTAATGCTTATTATAATAGATACCATTACTACTGTGTACTGCTGGGCCTCACTTGCTTTTACATTTACAGTTGTATTGTTGTTTTTCTTTTAATAGTTGTAAGTGTATTAAAGCTGTATTAAAAGCTTGTTCAGATACGCCGGAAAAAAACATGCTTTTTTTTCTTAACATGTATTAAAGTGAATAGCAAGTGCGCGCAACAAGGTCCTGCATGTATTTACTAAGCTCTGTGTTTAAAGGTAAAGACCAGTTTTGGAAACGCCCCTCTCTCAAAAAAATGAAATGGAAGCTTTCATTACCAATCATGTGAAAGAATATGTTTTGACTAATACGTGATGATACAAATCTTGCCGGGAAAGTCGGAAACCGCCTACTAATTGATATATTTGGTAAATTATTATATCTATTGGGACCAAATAGATATCGCGACGTGGTCGCGTAGTTCCATATACATTTTTCTGTGTACAGTGCTTGTAACTTTACCTAGACTGGGCCAAATTTTTTATAATTTTGATGATTCCAGAACCTTGCAGTACACACCAATACTTATATGCTAGATGATCAACCTTTTCTGATCGATTCCACAACGTTTCTTTCACAATGCAATCGCATGACCAGAACTGGCCTTTATCTTAAAGATACAGAAGTGTGATGTGTATTACACTTTACATAAACAGTTGTGTATGTTATCATAAAAGACCTATTACCGTCACTTTTGCTTAATATCATTCTGTCTGTCTGTATATATATTTTCTTACCTTTCTCCCTCATTTGTTTTTAGTTTTATATGTCCCTCTCCCTTTTTCTCTCTCTCTCTCTCTCTCCACCTCTTTAGTCTTTGTTCATGTATCTACATGCGTATGTCTGTCTCGGTCTTTCATTAATAACTTTCTCCTCCACATCCCTCTCCTGCTCTCTCATCTACATTGTATGTCTCTAGCTGCCATTATATCTTCCTCTCTCTCTCTCTCTCTCTCCACCTCTTTAGTCTTTGTTCATGTATCTACATGCGCGTATATGTCTGTCTCGGTCTTTCATTATAACTTTCTCCATCCACATCTCTCTTCCCCTCTACATCCCTCTCCTGCTCTCTCTCTCTCTCTCATCTATATCTCTAGCTGCCATTATACCTTGCTCTCTCTCTCTCTCTCTCTCTCGCTTACCTTTCTCTCTGCTTTTGATGCATACTGTACTTCAGACTCACAAACATGTACCAGCTCATATACCCTCCATGTCTTTTATCTGTCACAGTGTCTATACCTGTTTGTGACTGGAGCTATTGACACAGGTCAACGTGCATCCTGGTGAATGCTTTACCAGACTAACAACCTTAATGCAAATCATTTTAACAGTAACACTCGACAAGATTTCCCACCATTCTCTATCCTATGAGGCTGTCACAAACTTTCTTTAACAAAGAAGTGTGTATGTACATGTACTTCTACATTAAATGTACACGTACGATCATTTTCTGTAGATAAAAAATTGCAGTGTTCAAAAGTAACCACCGGTATTAAAGATATTTGGTATGATACAAGATTATCCGACTGAGATTTAACCAAACTGCAATCTTAAAATAACAACAATACGTGTAATACATTGAGCTTATAAGCAAGAAAAAAATGTTTTGTAAACTTTTGCTGTTATAGTTACTTGAAGATGTTGAAATAGGCCAAGTATATAGGAGCTTGCATTTAAAATCATACACCTGTATATCAATTTGGCTTGAAAAGAAAAAAAGTGTATTCATACTATTGTTTATTTATTACAATAGTACTGATTACAACAGGGATGCCAGGTAGAATTGATCAGAGGGCCTGAAAATCACCTAGAATGAGCTAGTTTGTACACAAAAAAAGCCTAAACTATGGTATGAAAATAACTCACCAGGGCCTGAATTCAGGCTATTGCCTAAAAACTGGCATCCCTGTTACAATCATGTAGAGCCGTTTGACAAAGTAAATATGCAGTAATGCATTTTACAATGTAGAAAAGAATTTCTCATTATTTTTAGTGGTGGGGCTACCATGTACAATTTGCCTACAAATGATTCTTGAAGGCGTACGTAGGCCAGCAAATGAAATGATCACTGAGTCTGATTCAGAAGGGAAACAGAGCATATATATAGCTACATCCATGTACATTAGGTGTAATAAATGCATAGAATGCAAATGGATGTGCCATATTCATTAACCAGTGAAATGTATAACAACAAACAAGTAAACAAGCAATGAGGAATGCATGAGAGAAGCAAACATTAATATATGATTTACATTCATAACAAAGGAATGCAAGAATACATGCAGAAGAAAATGCACTTGTGAGTAAAGAAGTGGTATGATAAACAATTTCAGTTTAAAGATTGTAAAAAAACCTGGCTTCATGAAAAGTGCATATTGTTGATAGTGAAAATTCCATGTGGGTTGAAGGATCTTTACTAGCAAATATTGGGATTCATCACTTTGTTTCCAAATGAAGTGTGAGTTCATATCTTTTCAACTTTACTACCAAGCACGTTTTCTCACAATAATGAAATATGATTTACACCTTTGGTTCATACTAAATACGTGTACTGATTAATATAGTGCGTTGGTTTCCTTTCAACCATAATAAATCAAACACTACATCCACACATTTCCTTGAAATAATTGCCACAACAATTTCATTCAGGTATTTAGGTTACCGAAACAAAACAACACAACAATAAGATTTAAACAAATAAAAAATTAAATTAAACCTCACTCCTACACAGGGGTCTCAATTGAATGAATGACAATAAACAAATTAAAAAGAACCCACAAAGTTCACTGAAAGAGATATTTGTTTAATCAAATTCCTGCTTTTATGCAACTATTTTTCTTTTTCATAAGAGTTTATGTACATATAATATATGCTAAGCTCTGGGCTGTTTTATTCAATAAAGGTAATTTCAAAAGTTGTATACATGTATTTCTATTAAATAGGTTACAAGTATGACATTAAAACATGGACATTCAAACACAAAGATACACGTATTTTCAAGATGTGATGTGATGTGTAGTATCTTATAAATATGCAGAATACATGTAAATACAATGCAGTGACAAATTATGAAGAGTAGTTCAGATTTGGATAGCTCAAAAAACGTTTTGGAAAATCAAAGTAGAGCTTTAGGAAAAAAAGGGGGTAAAAGAAAGAAGAAATAACTGGATACCGGTACCTCACTTTTTCTACATAAAAAAAAGTTAACAGAAAATGCTCTGGTGGACAGAGAGTGTTTTGTAAAAAACTTACACAGAGAAGTGTGTCATAACGGTCTATAAGGCCTAAAAAAATATATATGTTGTATTGCCCTTTACATGTAGATACCAGAACAAATGGGTCGGTCGGTCAGAAATCTTTTTTATAGTGCCTTATTAACGTGTAATGAATAAAGTGTTGTGAACCTTTCCGTAGAAAACTCTAAACAGCGACCGTCGCCCCCAAAATTAAAAGCCGGGAACGTCGCCGAAATCTCCCTGGTTTCTAGCTGGTGCAGTGCATGGTATATACACGTACACTAGGCCGGGGTCTACTTGCATGTTTACGCTAGCAAAAGTAGCAGGATTTTGAAACTAGGGCAGAAGACGAGTGAGAATTTGGGAATAATTTGATGATTTTATGCATTTATATCCCATTTAAACAAACAAAATACATACTTTTTTATTCATTAAAAAATAAAAATTAAAAAACAGTGAAAAAAAAAAAACTTTTTTAAAAAGCCGACCATAGATTTTCAGATTTTGGGGTTGGTCGCAAAGGGCAATACAACATCTTTTTTTTATAGGCATAATGACTGAAATGTAAGACACTATGAAGATACATGTAGAAATGATAAGGCTGATGAAATGGTTGAAAGCTGATGTCATTAAAAAACAAACAAACAGACCATGATGGATGAGAAATAAAATGGCAAATAGGAAGACACAAAGCATGAATCCATGAAAATACATGCGCATGTACATGTATCATCCCAGTGACTGATAAAGTGACTGATATTCTATTTTATTAAATATTCCCAATTTCCCATGAAAGTGTCTCCAATATATTAAAGAAGATTTTTATTTTTTATTTTTACAGTGAATCTAGGATAAATGCGTCTATACAACGCCAGACATGAATTGCATAATATGCAAGCTACATCATAAGTGTGATTATATAAAGCTGTCAAGCTCCCCTATAAATCCAGCAATAATGTCAACCATGAATTATGCATAGTGTTCCAGCGAGAACTGCATGAAAATCAGATATCATTGCAATCCGCGGAGAGTCAGAAACCCTGCATCCCGAAGACAGAGGCAGATTTCCTTGATTGATTACAGCCATGATGCTTTGCTTCAATTTGGCAGGGATTTTGTTGTTTTTGTTTTTGGGTTACCTGATAAAGAGTGATCATTAACACTACTCTCGCTCTTTCTCAATAGGAACGAGCCGTGCTCGTTTCCATCTTTGTCCAGGTACTTCTCCGCCTCTGTTCGCTTGATCCTCCCAAAATACCACCTGACGGTCGGTGCGTTCACATAAAACATAGGGTGAGGAGATGATGAGTGACGAAACAAAGGAGAACAAGACATTGAAAGGTAAAATTAGAAGTGAAAATGAAACATTCATCATTTTCGTCATGCAAATGTTTACCTGAGAGGGAGTAATCCCCAACTCTGCTTTCGCTTTCTCGTATAAGGAATGATCCATGCTCATTTTGAGATAGAAGCAGCTTTTTCTCAGCATCCATACGCTTTATACTGCCAAAGAACCACCTATGTATAGTAGCGAGAGAAATTGGCAAATACATTCAAGTATATTAAATAAGTTTGATTGCAATAATAAATTTCAAGAATAATGTCATCTGGTAATCACTTGAAAGAAAGGATATGATTTATAATCTCTCCTTACTACCTGTCAGGGAGAAATAAATCATCTACATTTGTGAACATGAATGTCAACGAGGAACAAGTAAATTGTGAGAGAATGAAGAAAGACATTTTCAGAACTGTGAGGTTATATGATTACAAGCAATAAATGTACTGGTATGAAGTGCATATATATGCCAGTTTGCGAAAACCAAAAAGTTGCAATATATTGAGCTACAACTAAACATGTACATGTATATGTACATCCTTAACAAAAAAAATATGTATATACACTGTATATGGGGGATACATTTGTAATCCATATACAAAAAAAAAAGACATTAACATAGAACATGTATATCCTCGTATTGTCATGACCTACAGCTAATTCTTCATTTTATTTATACTTTAACACAGAGTCAACACCCTTCCGGCTCTATAAACAGATAATATAGGAACTACATGTATGTTCTACTTTGTGATTCACATACATTGTAACTGTGCTTCTTAAACAAGTTATGATTCATTTCATTTATATTGATTGACTGTCAGTGATTTATTAGTCAATGAAGTGCTTTTCAAGTGGGATGATGCCAATGTTTAATTCCGTTTTGATGATATGAGGAAGTAATCGATTGCTACTAACACTCTGATTGTTTCCTGTTACATGACGTGTTAACAAACGAAAGTAATTTAATTCAAGTACAAGTACTTGAAACTGGAAGTTGACTCTGTGTTTAAAGTACATGTATGAGAAATAATGACCTTCTCGATCCAAAGATGATATCCAAAAGACCAGTTTACTAACATATTCAAATATATGAATGTTTCTTTCCTGGGGACCACGTGACGAGTTATTCCATTAACATGTTATTAATGAATGAACTAAAATACTTGGAATCCAGTCTGCATACACTATGTATTGCTATGTCGGGCAAGCCTTGGCAAGCTTTTAGGTTGTCAAGAACAACCTTTGTTTTAAAAGTACTGGTGTGCATACAATTTGAATATGATAGTAAACCGGTCTATTTTCATTATACTGTTATAACATTGAAGACACGTACATGTACATGTACACTGTACCTTTGTGGTGAAAACAACAAAAAAATCTACCGGGTACATTGTACTTAAAGCGAGAAGCGTGTCAACTCTTATTCATGTTTAATATTACATGTACCCGGTAGGCCTATACATAGATTTTATGCCCTTTTGGTTCTCAACACATAGTTTGAAATGTCTGAATGCTAAAAAGACCATTATAGAGTGGTGAAGTGTGACGTCATCAAAAATCTATTTTTGGAATTTCTCAATTTTGTCTTCATTTTCCGAAAGACCACCAAATATAATGTCCAAATGTCGAAAACCAATTGAATATATAATAAGCCAGAGCAATATAACACTGAGTTCCCATAGGCAATCTTTTTATTCAGATGGTCATATCTCGGCAAGTACTTAACATATATTCAATTGGTTTTCGACATTTGGACATTATTTTTGGTGCTCTCTCGGAAAATGAAGAAAAATTTGAGAAATTCCAAAAATAGATTTTTATGACGTCACAGCTTCGGTACTCTATGAAGCAATACATTTGCACAAATCTGAATGGTGCAGCTTGCATCAAGTAAATATGAAAATAACCTACAACATGTTCAGGTACATGTACTTAAAAATACAAAGGAAACAATCCGGCATTAGTTAGATTCCTACACTTCCTGATATAAATAGCATGTAATAAATCATCATAGATTTGGAGGTCAACTGCGATACAGGGCAAACAGTGAACTTGACCAACTGTCAACCCAGGGCATACACTTTTATATGAGGTCATTGTTGAGGTAACCTACATGTACAGTACCGGTACATTATGAACAGTACTGGTACATGTAAACAAAACACCATGGTCCTTATTCTTCAGTGATCTACAGTAGATGAACTTGGTAAATATTTTCATTTATAGGAAGTAAACATACTTTACTTTTAGAAGGCGAAGTATTAATCATTAAAAAAGTTATATGTATTGTACATGTATATCCTAAAAGACTGTACAGTAAATAGTAATATAGAAACAAAATTACCTTCGACGTGAAATTGAATATGAGAAAGAATTATAGTAATCAGTTTGTATTTCGAGGAGGGGGGGGGGTATTTTAACAAATTTTCATAATTAACTATGACAATAAAGTTGATTTGTACAGGATCAGGAGACTGACATTTGCCAATTTACAGTATGAAGTGGACTAGTACACCACATGTACATACATGTATACATGTACGCAGGTACATTGTAGGTGGGATTTGAACCTGTAGTACATTTCGGTAGCTTCCGAGTACATGGGTATACACTGTACATCTACATCCATACATACTGTACATAAACATGTACATTTACCCTTCAAAATGAGGAGGGGGCTACATGTACAACTCCTACCCCACCCTAAGACTTGGTCAGGGTGAATTAAGGGAGCATATAGGGGTACTCCCCGTTCCTCACCCATACATGTACATGTACCAAAACAGATTAGAGGCTTCAAATTATGTGCCATCAGGGATTTTAGATACAATAACCATTGAGAAGTTGAACATGAGATGCAATATTAATAGTCAAGTGGTGAAAAGTACTTTCACACAAAGCAATGAAATAATTGACACATTGCATACATGTATGCTTTGAATAGGAACAAATACTACAGGCACTCCTACACCACTAATAAACATGATGTAATCATCCACAATGGTAACATCCTCACAGGGTCCTGCATTTACATAATGTAGTATGGACATCTTGCAGCATGTTGAACTTTCGTGTTACAGGTGACGAGTGCCAGCCGTCCGGTGCTTGGCTGGTATCAGTGCACACGATGCCCGTGGGACAGGAATCTATTAATTGGAACTCATTATAAAGCACACCTCAAGGGGGAAAAAACGAGGAAATTATGCTAATAAACTTTAAGACCTGAACAGTTAAATTACATGTACACTGTAGCTGCTCCAAGAAGTCAATAATATGGCAACAAGTTTACGTACATGTACATGTACAGTATGTAGAACCTCAAATGCTTCACATGTACACGTACATGTACCTGTAACTGTACAACACTGTAGATACAGGTACATGTACATGTAAGGGTGTGTTTATGCTCAACTTTTTCTGGCCAGAATGAGGCTTTTGTTACGTGGTTAGTTCAAAACACGGTTGCGTCCTTTCTCATTTTCGTAGAATCACTGATAAACGCCGATCGTAATCGCTAATCGTAAACTCACAAAAGGTGATTCTCCAAAAAGACGGTTTCTGGGGAAGCATAAACGCACAATCATTTGTAAACGCGTTTAAATGACGTTCCCGGGGTCAACGTAGCATGCGCAGTGCAGGTTTGCGAATCCAGCTGCAGAGCCCGAATTTGCCTGGAGAAGCCGGAGAAGGGGAGCATAAACAGTACACCTACGATGAGCGTTTACGATGAGCGTTTACGATGAGCATTTCAAATCGCTCATTCTGCCTTCAAAAGTGAGCATAAACACACCCTAAGTGTACTAAACCTAGCTTACACTTTGTAAACTGAAAGTTTTAATACATGTACATGTAGATACTTTTTTTTAAGTACTTGTGTTGTTTATCTTGCAAATATATAAGTTTCCAGCTAGCAATATAAATAAACATCATTTTCCTTTTGATTTTCAATACCTTATTGTTTTGTAGATCCCTTTTTATCAAGCAACCCTTTCAGTAGACAAAGAAGGTCACTTATGAAGTACATTGACCTCTGTATTTTACTTCACATGTAAAGCTAACAGGAAATGTACATTGTAACAGTTATACATGTATCTATACAAATTATATATCTGGAAGGACAGAACAGTTTCATTTTCTATCACCAACTCTTGAAGAGAAGTTCTCTTTGAGCCATCTTCTTGCCGACCGCTGCTTCCTTCTGATTGCTTTCTCCATTAATCATGTTCTCCGTGTTTCACACTCACAGTACATCAATGATCGACCCGGGGCACATGGGTGCCCAAAATCTAAGTCCGGATCCCTGGACCCCTGGACCCCCGGAATTTTGAATTGTTCACATATCGTAGCAGGGCTCATGCACACAGACTGTAAAAAATTTAATCTGGACCCCTTAAAGGTAATAAAAAGTTTTGGTATGGGGTCATGAATTTGGTTCAAATGAACATATTGGAAGCATATGCGATTTTACAATATTCAATGATCGTTGTCGCGGTTGAAAACGAGTCTAAAGTGATTAAATTGTAAATAATAAACTCTTTATGTTGTATAGCGCCCTCTCAAGACTGATATTACTTTAGCTTTAAAACAATGTTTCTTGACTACAAGCGACCGATTTGCTATTCCCGTTTGGAAATTATATATCAGAACTACATATTCTGAGATTTTCATGAACGCAGCTACCATGGAATGGCCTTAGGCGCTATTTGAAATATTTGAAATTTACCGGGAGCACCGGTAAATTGTGATTATTCAATTTGCTCGAAAGCAGAAGTGTTTTAGGGGCTAATGTTTTGAGTGCTTATAATACATCCACATGGGCATCCAAACATATCAACATTTTACAGAATTAATATCCATCCAATTTTCAAATTTTTCCAAAACTTTGCATTACCTTTAAAAAAGTTAGTGTGGAGACAGTTGAGCCCTGCAGTACACCAACGATGACTTACATGTATGACTAACTTTAATTGTTGTATATGTTTTTTGTACTCACTACTCATTCACTCATCACGTATCCAAAAACTCTGTCTTTGTTTAACAATTACAGAGTTGATTTCAATGTCCCTTTACTTGCAAATGACCCAGAAGAAACAACTGCACCATATTTATTATGATATACAGTGTATGGGTGTCCATGAACCCTGAACAGTTACTGGACAAGTCTATCAACATGAAGGCACACATGCTTGCAAGGGAAATAAACAGTCGTTCGATCATCGCAAATTCCAATACAAAGAAAAAATATCTCCTCTTCTTGTAAGTCCTGGACAATACAAGAGGCCTTATTATTTATGTATGTACCGGTATGTAGGATATTAGTGAGTGCAAACAGTTAACCAAATTTATACAAATTTCATGTTGTATTACAATCTTACATGGAGTCTATTAAATTAATCCAAATACATGCACTGTGCCTGTATGCCCATAGCCCCATATACATGTACACTGTAGTACAGTAATTTAGGAAAATTCAGAGAGAAGCCATATTTTAGAAATGTCCTGGAAAATATGATGATGACCTTGAAGGGCATAATTATATGCCCGTGTACATGTACATGCATGCTTGTAAAAAAAAAAAATAGAAAACATTATGTATACAGGTAAAAAAGTTTTAACATTTTTAAAGACTATACATAAAGTATAACAATAATACATACATGTACATGTGTACAGTATAGACTCTGATCTATGCTTTAAAAACTTTAATACATGTATGTATTCTAATATACAATAGCTCACATTCATTCTTGATACAGAATATTGCAATCACTGCTTCCATTTTGATTTATTAAATATAATCTCATTTTTAATCTTAATTTTATTCTTTACAATAAGAGGACTACAAGAAGCCTCAAAAAGCAAATTAACCAAAATAGACCCAAATGTTCATTTTTAACACCATGACTCATTGTAAAAGCTTCAATTATAAAAGTCTAAATCCAGCATGAACAACAACTGTTTGGGTTCCTCCAATCTAATTTACTTGAATTTTCTCCCCCAAACAAGCTGGTGTTACGTGAGTGATGTCCTAAATAGATCATGAGTCATTTTTGACATCATTATCTGGTTCCACGAGGCAACCAGACAATGAGCATCTGCTTTCCTTGGCCCAGCATGGTTGGGTAAAGTTTGGAGTGCATAATAAAAACAGTGTTCACTCTGGACAGATTCTGAAATCTGAATTCAAACAACGAAAAGGGAAGAATAGAGAGGGGGGACACCGTTTGGGAGGGGGGGGGTGTTTTGCAGTATAAATTGCATGTGGAAATACATTACATTTATAGTACAGGTATAAATAGATTTCTATCACTTCAGAAAATCAAACATACTACCGTAATTAACGGTGTATTAACCGCACTTTTTTTACCGTCGGTAAACATCAAAAGTCGGGGTGCGGTTTATACACCCATACAGACATGCATCATGCTGAAAATTCCAGGTATGTTACAATCTCCGCGTTCAGCAGCGGTCAAATTGTGTCACAGAGAGTGCTCGCGCTTAGGAGAGGATGGGGGGATGTCCCCCGAAATGCAGATTTGTCATTGGTTATCGCAGGAAATTCCTTATACTACGTCATATATTTATGTAGAGGAAAATATAATCTTCAAAATGATGTGCAACAAATATCCTGAAGTTCCTGGTTTAGTTAGAAACCATCGTCCTGAAAGTGACACTCGTTTTCAACGCTTTTCAAATCATCCATTGGAAGTTCTAACATCAGAAAAAATATATCTAATGTGAATGTTATATTTTAATCTTGATCTAATAATTTTCATGTAATTCCTATGATGCGAAATGTGAAATTTTGGGCCCATAATTGTGCTCTGTCACTACCGAGTCGATCATAATTGTGTTGGAGAGTTGACGTACGTGCGGTGGATAAGAATGTCCATTGCCCCATGTGTAATAATATGTGTAGTCATATGAAGAAATCCGTGACGATGGAAAAAATGTTTGTCTTTCTAGCGAGATTTTGTATATAAATACTTGTCATCAACCTACAAATATGCAATATTTTATTTTGTGAACTATTATTATGGTAATATTTCTGGTTGATTGATGATTTTAACTATCCTGAAGAGAGATGTTTGTCGATTCTTAATAAATGTCGGGTGGTGGGCGTTGGGATTTCAAGTGTATTTCGGTACGGTTACATGATACATAGTCTCGTCTTCAGAGCTCTTTCAATAATTGAATAAAATTATAATCATGAATCAACCTCCTTTCTAAAACAAATAAAGGGGGAAAATGTTTTTTAATTTAAAGAGATAGATTTGATGATTTATAAATAACATTTTATTCAGAGACTTCTCGAAAAGGGGGATTATGTTGTATAATTTTTAAATACTATTATTAATTCAATGATTCGTATTGATGTGAGCCTAGGTCATTCTTACGATTTTTGTGTAACATGGACTAATCATAGATTCTAGATCTAGGCTAGTGCAAATTGTGTGAAGTCCGTCTATTCTAATGTTGTTTTACTTATTCCACCGGTGTTATTATTATTATTATTTAATAAGTAAACTAAATTTAATGAGAAATATCAGTGGAATGACGGCACATTCTGGCCGAGAAGCCACGCTTTCTAGAGCGGGTATTTGGCAGCCCATCGCACACCGTAGCCACCCCTAGCCGTCGGGCGTGCCTAGACAAGTCCGATCTTCTCTTAATCCGTAACCAACTGGAGAGAAGGACAAAAGAGACAACGTGTACTAGACATAGACTGACGCTATCCCAGTCAAAAGGTTCCCTATGTTTTGTCCGAGATCTCATTGTTTCATGTTAAACATTGCTAAGACTCACCAACCTTTTGTGTTGAGTTAATCTCCCAATAACAATAAAAACAATATGGCCGTCCACCTCCGCCGGCGTCTCGCTCGATTGATCAAGCTAGGGTAATTTTCACAGCCGAATAAAATTCTTGTTGGGCGGGCTGGCGCATGCTAGCTATGATCGTTACTGCTTTTAGATTGTGATTTTTGTTTATCACAAGACATCTTTGTTTCCTGGTGCGATGTGCCGTACTAATTTGTATCAGTGATAACTTTGAATCTTACTTTTAGTTTTTGTTTTTATTTTCTTTCCGTCGGCTTATTTTTTGTTATAAAATTAAAAGCCTAATTATTAAATATCAGCGATTGTTTTCGCTTCTCTCGCGATGTCTCTTTTCTTCTCAAAGGCTGGTGGTATCGGCAATTATTTTCTTCATTTATTTGTTTCTTTTCGTCGGCTTACTTTGTGTCGTAAACGCCGGTAAAATCAACGATTCTAACAATTTTTTTTTTCTTCCCGCGGACGAAAAAAAAAGTTTTTTTTTTTTTTTTTCTTTAAAGGGCGAAAAAGAGGGGTGCGGTTAATACACGAGGGCGGTTTATACAACGTTAATTACGGTATTTTACATTACAGCTGTACATATCGTTATTTTTTTTTCAAAATTAATTTTCTGTCTTTGAATTGTGCGTGTACAACTGTACATTTTTTAAAGTCCTTTTTAAAAACAGGCTAAATAGTATGATACTTTTCACAAATTTTGGGACCACATCATTGGTCATTGTGATGTACATGTACATGTACATGTACATGTAGCTCTTGTACCATAGACATACAGTACATACAATGTAGATATGCTTGTAATGTGCAAATTCTGTATTACTGATTACAATAGCATAATATGCACAATCTAATAAACTCCACAGATGACCTTGCCAACAATATATATTGTATACATGTATGAATTTCTGGCCTTCATTTACAATGTAGAAATTATTGTGTGATGACACATACATGTACATGGACATATATGAATAACTCATCAATACTATATAGGAAATTTAAATGAAACGTTGTATAAGAATCATCATAATGAAAGGAGCGTACAGACTACATGTAGATAACATCATTGTAAGATGTTGTAGAACCTAGTTTTGAAGAGGTAAGTTGACATAATAGCTGGCCAATCATGAGCGCCTAGTCACACTAAGCCCTGCCCACTTATACAAAAAAGAATTTGTACGATACAATGTTCAGACTAGAATGAGATGCTGATTCTTTATCAAGTTTTTGTTCGAAACAATGCCCAAGCAGGTGTTTCGTTCTACGTTTCTTTATACGATGTTCAGAGTTCAAACTACAAACCATGTAATTAATTATCATATAGCTACAGTACAAATGTACATGTACACTGTATACAATTCTTGTATAGCTACATGTACATGTACATGTACACAGTCTGACTGCAGTGATAATCTCAAACTGTAAAATGACTGAAAAATTTAAATCTGAACAGCGTGCCTTTTCTCTCGATTTCACCTGTCCATAACTATACATCGCTAGTCATTTCAGAACCAACACAATTCAAGGGCAATGGGACTACGCCTGATCATGCGATCCTCATATTAATTGCCGTCCTATCGTCTGAATGTAAATGAGAATCGGGATAATCAATGGACAGGTACTGTATGGGAGGTGGGAAGGAGAGAATAATGGAAGGAGATCGTGATAGCAGGAATTTTATACCTTTCCAATTTCGAACATTCTGAATGACTCACTCGAACCGCATTCTGAATTACACTGTACGAGACAGAAATTGCAATGTACATTTTGTAGAGCTCTACGCCTCTACCTGTACATGTACAGTACATACATGTAGGCCTATATGTGTACCAAAAAGGTCTCCACGTTAAAATTTCAGAAACATTTCCGCTTTGAATCTACTAATTTGCTTCACAACTAGGCTGTACAGGACATATTGCCTATATTTAAACATTTTATAATTACATTAAGAAGTAAGAATTACATGTACCTGTACATACATGTACAAAATAAATAAAAAGAAATAATATAAAGTATATTTAATTCCAAAACAAAAAGCTCTAAATGATGAATGAAGGAACCAAGAAACAACGGAGCAGACTTTTAATTCATAACTTTTGCATTTGCTTATTTTGCTTCTGATGTAATTTTCATGTAAAATGTACTTCAAAGATAGAATTAGGATGTTGTGTTTAAAACTAGAAATATATTCATGTACAGTATGTACAATGTAAATTGTAGCTGCAATCATTTATCAGGTTAACACAATAACACAAACAATGCAAGGATTTAAAAAAACTGCACTTTCAAAGAAACAGATGATGGGTTGACGTGACTTTCACTTCAGTCACTTGTTAAGAACCTTGTTTGTCTGCAATCCAAGAAAATAGATGACTCATTTCAACTTCTCACAAACACACACTCATACAAAGGCTGCTTTATTTACACTCCACTGGATGAGCATAACAAACAACGAAAGGGCAAATAAATCTGTCTGTCTGTAGGTGTTCAGAAAAGAACACTGCTTCACAGTCATTTGAAAATTGAAATGAATAGTACATGTACATGTACTACTACATATATATGTAGATAGGCCTGCATTCATGCAAAGCCTACATACAATGCTACAATGTTTGTATGTTAAAAAAACATGTACATGTACCTGTGCAGTACCGGTACATGTATACTGTTACTGTACTGTACTGTACACCGGTGACACTAATCCCTGTTTATACATACTGTAGGCCTTATTGTATGAAAGAGAGCTACAAAATGTACATGTAGCAAATATTTTAGGTACTGTACATGTACATGTGTGTACATGTACAGTACATGTATGTAAAATTAATTGTTCTTGTCTAGTTGTCTAAAGCTCTACCAACATAGCAAGTTGGCAACACCTTTAGGATGTCAATGTACATGTGTACAGTACATACATACATACATGTACTGTACATGTATTAAAGACACACAGGCCTTTATATAATAAAGAAACGGCCATCTACTGTACATGTACATGTACATTTGTATTGAAAGTTGACATGAAAGGACTCATTGGGAAGGCCAGAAAGAAGAACATTATTTCAACAAATTACAGTACAGTGTACATGTACATTTAAGACACAGGTACACGCACACGCACACGTACATGTACATGCATAAAAACATAATCGTCTCATTCTTGGTGAAGTTGTATTTTCCAGCTTGCCAAAATTGCTCAAGAGAGGATAAATGACAATCTTCATACAACGGTGTTCAGTCTCCAATATCAACTACACAACTCACAATATCAAAAGCAACGCTGTTTATAATTTACAACCCTAAACAATACAGCCTCAGGTTATATATTCAAACAATAAGGATACTTTTCACATGGGGTGACAGAACAAGTTAACTTATTTGTAATTTCCTTCCTACAGCACATACCAATAGTTACATATTACTGTATATACATGTAAAAAGATTCATACTATAAAAACAAAACAAATATATATATATATATTTATATCGCACGCTACTGAACACGGGTACTACACAGAATAATACTTTGGGTTTGGTTATATTTGCAAACTCAGAAAATGGTGTGTCAATAGATGGAACAATGCACACCCACAACTCTACTTGTCTTTGTTGATATGACGTCAACCTGAGAGATACATTGTATATAAGGCTTTTGGTGTGGACTTTATAGTGACAGTTACATGTACTGCAATAAGACTTTCATACATACCGGTATGCACCTCTTCCAAGTACATGTAGCATGATTTTAATATATCATCAGGGATGTACATGTACATTTACAATTATTTTTCTGAACAGATAAAAGATGATTTCAACATACAGTCAGAGAAATTCATGTACAGTCAAACCTGCTTTTAATAGTGACCACCTGTCTACAAAGACCACATTTGTTATTTCCCTTGAAAAGGGTTTCTCATCGAAACATGTACTAAAGAAACCTGTACATAAAGACCACCTGCCTATAAAGACCACTTTTCTTGTCTCCCTTGGGTTGTCTTATAGACAGGTTTCACTGTACAAGGTTTTGTGGTGGACTTTTTGACAGCCAAATGCACATACCTGTATGTACAATACATACATGTATATTTATCTTACAAAATATACTGTACCTCCTCAAAGAAGAATGATTTAAATAAATTAGGCATATAATATACTGTACCACTATGAAACATATGATTTACATTGTACTTTACGTACAATACAATATTGTTTAAATTGAAATTTTACAGTATTGCTTGAAATAATGCATGTATTGTTCCATAGACTTTGATGGGACTAGGTGGTAATGTGTCTACTTTATTCAAGCAATACTGTAAATTGAAATTTCTCCCAGGAAGCATTACATACATTTATAAACAAAAAACAATACAATATTATTATCAAAGTGCTGAACATATACTGTACAGTACATGTATGTACATGTACATATACTGTATCTTTATTTACATTTATTTTTAACCATACTCTTGATCATTCACATTAAAACATGTGTTCCTCCTTATTCACCCTGAAAAAACTGAAGAATAATTTGCTGGCCTGTTTCAATTATTTTATAGTCTGTATAGGTAACTAGATTAGTATTGTTAGTCCCCCTCCCCCTGTATTGTAACCTACCTCTCTAAAAAAATGCTGTTCCTGTAAAGGTGATCTGTGTTTTAACAAGCTGTGCTTCTTAACAGACCACCTCTTTTTCCACATTTGTTTAAGTCTTTATTACTGTTTCATTGTTAATGTATTTATGCTAGTTGACGGTGAACTTGTTGCTACTGCTCCTGAATGAAATGTTTTTTTAATGCAAGTGGAAAGAAATAAATAAATCTTGAATCTTGAATCTTGAATCTTGAATTCATTTATGCCCATGGATCTATAAGTTCTGGGTGAACCAGGGTGTCAGGATTTGCAATTTACCACACTTTTTATCAAGAAATCAGTCCTTTAGAGACAGAATTCATGCATGCAACCATCTTGATAATTTGATTAAATCTTTGAAAAAAAAAAAAAAAGGAGGTACCTGTAGTATGCATGAAAAACACACCTGTTGGCAAATTTCTGTAACCTACATCTGCAGAACTTGACATGTACATGTACACTGTATGTACACGTACAGTACTATGAACTGACTGTTGGCTGTTAATTTAGCAGGGAAGGTCAATAGAAAGGGCTAATACTCTTTCAATTATTTTAATGTGTTTGCATTGTCAACAAAAGCAAGGTTTCATAGAACTCCAATAACAGTTCAGTTCAGTCAAACAAAACTTTAAAAATGGCACTTTTGTATGCTTACAACAGTAACTTCCATCAACATAAAATGCCCAATTGGACCATACAGGTACCACAGTGACACAGCCCATGATCGTGTATAGTTTACTGTACATATACCAGAAAAACAGGATTCCGTTTAAAACAACAAATTTAAAAGTTTACAATACCTCACTACTACATGTAATCAACATTGCAGACAAAAATTATGAAATATTTCAGTATTTAGGGAAGTACAGGATAAGTATACATGTAAAATGTGTACATTTGATTGAAAAAATACATGAAGGAAATACATGTAGTAATATTTCAATTTGCTTCAAATTAGAAATGATAGTGATCTTTTCAACATAGGTAGGAATATCCTCTCTTTTTTCAGCGACAAATCAATGATACTTTAAATCAGTTTTTATGTTGGCATAGAATCAACCATTCAAAATTGAAGTTTGTTGTTTAGCAGTACTACTACATGTAGACAATGTTGAAGACCTGCTGCTAATATAGTGAAGACTGTAAAGACCGTTTAAGGTTGAGAAAAAAGGTGGTCTTTATGGGCAGGTGGTTTAGAAGTACAGGTTGTTTTCATTGAAAAGCACTATTGAAGGAAAACAAAAAAAATGTAGTCATTGTAGACAGGATGTATTTTATACAGGCAGTTCTTAAAGTAGATTTCGCTGTACATGAAATGACCTGTGCAAAGTTCATGTCAAAAGTCTGGCGTTGAGCCTACATGTACATGTACATGTATAATATAATGCAATTTAGGAGAGTCAAACCTGGCTAACATGAAACCGGAGAACTTGAATGAATTCTGCCTATCTTGCACACATACATGTATATCGTTGAACTCATTTTGAATTTCAATTATGTCTCGGGAAATGCAATTAGTGAGCCGAAGGTTGCAATAATAGCGACCAGCTCATGATGAAAATCGAACTTCCATATTCCAGTGCTTGGTGAAATGCATGGATCAGTAGATATCATTTTTCAAGAGAAAAAGCAGCATGTGGTAGTCTCTGTTACCATGCATGTTATTGAGTCACGTGTTCTTGGTACATGTTTAAAGGGAAGTCCACCCTCATATTAAGTTGGTTTTAACAGAAGCAGAATGAGAGGAACAGGTCAGTGAAAGAGTGAGCAAATTCCGATCAAAAATAAGAAAGTTATGAATTTTTGAAGATGAGATCAATCAAACACAAATTGGCAACTCTGTTACTGTACGTACATGTACATGTATCTTCCGAGGTTTCCTTCTATTTGCTCTGTACAAATTTTATAAAGAAAATGTTAATTCATAAATGCAGTGACTGCAAATATGTTTGTATACAACCCCTGTACGAAACCCCTGTAAGAAAATAAAAGTTAATGAAATTTCTGTACAAAGTAAATTGGAGAGGACCTCTCAAGATACAGTGTACGTCACAGTGTTGCCAATTTGTGTTTCACTGATGACAATTTTAACAATACATAACTTTCATATTTTTCATCGGGTATTTGCTCAAACTGTTCTTACAGTAGTTTGTTTCTCTTTTTTTCTGCTTTTATTAAAATCAGCAGTAAATGTGCAATAGAGGATCTTGATTCTTTTGAGATTGGTGCCATTGGTTTGTTCCAAAAACAAATGTGTCAAAATTCCTTGAATTCAGGGCCTACAATGCCAATAACGAGAAACAACGTTACATGTTTAATAAACAGTGCATTGTTTTCGGTAACTTTAAATTTTAATGCTCTAATTAGCCCCCCCCTCACCCATGTGGTAATTAAATCATTATTGCTTTAAGAACAAGAAAAAATACACACACAAATCAGGATATTGTACAGGAACAACATAATCAGATTATAAAACCATAAAACCAACAAAAAATTGGACAATGAACCCTTTAAAAGAGTTGGTGCTGAAGGACCCTAACCCTCTTATCTTTCTGATGGTGACGTTAAAGGTTGGTCCCCAGACGTAAATAATCATATCTGATTGATACACGTCTGTAAAAACCCAATACACACACACACAAAAATATTTTAAAAAACATACATACTGTAAATACACTGTATAATGATTTTTTATAAAAATCTATTTCAGACAAAGAATGATAAAATAAGAAGAAAAAAAAAATACATGAACTGTATAAGGAATCTCCCACTGGCATTACTATTGTGTAACATCAATTATCAAAATTGTAGAGAACCCCCCTCCCCTCTTGCATAAATTTGTTACCCAAGATACTCAAAGCGAACACAATCCCTGCTCAACTTAATACTATCTTTCCCCCGTTCTTATGGTGGAACCGTGGAACACACAGTTTTTAATTGAATGATACATCTACATAATATGTACATGTACATGTATGTATATTATTGTACATAGTCATATGTACAATGTACATTTGTACAATTCAAAATTGCTCTTAAAACATATTTATTTAAGTCATCGATATTTGTACCCTTTAGTCAAAGACATTTTCCTGCAGCTTTTCTATTTGTCTCACATCTTTCTTTTACCTACATGTAAACACTTTGAGACCTTATACAAAGGTATTTATAATGCGCTATATTCATGTAACTTTGTAAGAACTGTTTTATTATAATTATTATTGTACAATACAACTTTGACATTACACATGATGATAATGCCAGTGTGAGATTCTCCATACAGTGTACATGTATTGTTTTAATTGTTTAAATATGAAATAAATTGTCATAGAACTTCATTATACGGTGTACAATGTACATGTACATGTATGTTTTTGTACTGTACATATTTTTACCATACAATGAACTAATAAGTCTGTTCTACCCTCACAATGGAAAAGTGATATGCTGAATACATTTACATGTATATGAATTTAAATATTTCTTTGTAATTACATTATGAGAATCTACACTGTAGAGTCATAGAGTGTAAGATTTATTACATGACTTCTCAAGATCAATCCAAAGACCTGATGTAATGCCAGAGTCCTGGTCAAAACTTGTCATTAATTCTCTTAATCTCTGACTATTGCCCATCACAACAGCTGAGTATCCCCAAATGGTCATTAATCAGGCAATTAAACAAGTCAAGCTATCTTTCCTCAAACATTCTTGTCGGCTTATCAAGACCCTATGCCTTCCCATAGTACAGGTGTAATAAAAGAAAGGATCAAATTCTGATAAAGGTCAAATTTAATTTATGAATTATCTCATTCTTTTTTATCATCATAAGAGAGGATACAATGTCCAATGACATCGACTGCTCTACAAATGGCTCTCATATTTCACATAATGAATGGAAATACTTTACAAATTTTGACTTAATGCCTTATGTTTTTGCCATCCAGTGTTGAATGTTCCTGTCAATATTGTACATTTATCTACAGTAAATGTACAGTGTATGCACTGTACAGTATGTACAGTTTTTTCCATTGTTTGTACATGTAACTTTGTATGAATCACATTTCTTGGAAATATTTCACCACTTTCTTGCATTCTTAATGGTTCCAAAACCTCTATGAGTCCCTATCACAATGCAACAGTATTGCCAATACTTACATACATGTAACTTCCTCTTTAATGTACCTTCATGTACATGTACATGTACCTATGGGTATAGTGCAGCCTGATGATTCTTGGTTCCTTTGTCAAAACCATTCTCACAGGCAAAGGCTTGTGGACATGTGGTTGCAAGTCATAATGTAGTGTTTATCTATTTGTAAGACCTGTTTTAATCAGATTATAGTTTCATACAAAGATCTGAATGACTTCATATTTGTGGTCTGTAAAAAATAAAAAAAAAACCTACTGTGCATGTACATGACAAACACACACCCTTAACATTTTTTTTCTTCAGAAACATTGAAGGATGAGGCTGTAGATGTACATACATGTAGTAGTTGGAAGAACTTGAGATTACATAGTACGGTTATCACCACTAAAGGATTCAAAGTGAGGGGGGAAACGTAACACCTCATTATACAATATAATGTACATGTATCATTATAATTTCAATGTTACAAAACGATCAATGTCATTTTGTACACAATTACCTTCATAAAGGTTCTATTACTAAACAAACTTATACATGTATCACCAGAAAAATGGAGAACATTGTAGGCCTACATGTATAATGTATAGTATACATGTACATGTCTACATACATGTATCATTCTTTTTTCTCTTTTTTTCTTTGCTTTCAATTTTCAATTTACATTTCAATGCAATGAAGGATACTAGCTGTCATTCACTTTGCACATTTGATAGGCAACTGGCACTGATGTAAAGAACACAGCAAGAGTTACATGTACAATGGGTCTATTAAAGCCCAGAGCCCTGTCATAATAAGTAAAGAATATGTAGAATAAATATATTGTTACATCAGTTACAGCAGTTGTATGACAAACAATATAATTGCACGTTTATAAGATCATGTAAACAATGTATTGAAACTCAACAACATCTTCTTTTTTTCAAGATAATCAAACAAACTTGAAGTTATGCCTTATAAATGGCAACTTCCAAATTATGCAAATAAACACTACATTTTCAAGTAGAAATGAATGTACACAAATACAAAAATAAATGCTGTAAAAGAAACGTGGTAATAATGAAATGTTATACAAATAATACGAAATGAAATAGGGAAATTTTATTTCAAAATCTGTTTTCAAAATATTTGTAGGCTGTTGAATATCATTTTGTATTTGTTTGATGATACACTGCCTACATAAATGACAAGATAAAAGCATGTAAAATGACAGAATAAAAATAAGTAGACTTTTTAAATATGTACTTACGGTTCTGATTCTAAAGATTGCACTTTGGCCACATAATTACAAGGGATGTAGCCTTCTGAACCGGTGAGTCTTGACCTCGCAAGCCACCAATCACCAGAGTCATTCTGAACTTCCAATTCTTCTCCTTTCTTAAAACCTAAATCATCCTGTGTCCTAGCTTCATAATCAAACAGGGCTACATATCTCTTCAGATTTGAAGGCTCAATCCGACCACTTGGCCCTGCACTTGGTCCTATATTGTAGGGTTGGTGCCCTGTGATATGTGGAGGAGGCGCGTTCACCACGATGTGCGACCCCGGAGCTCCTGGCGTAGATGTCGGCAGCATCCCGACATCATTTCCCCCAGAACCCTGCGTCGCAGGAGATGGATTGTAGTTTTTGTCACTCTTTGTGAGTCCTAATCCACGCAAACAATTCCCCATGACGAAGCCTGGTATAAATCCAATGTCAGAATCCAAGAATATATGAAGAATTTAATAAATTTCCGTAAAAAAATATGCTACAGGCCTTCCATCGCGAACATTTGCCGTATTAACTCGCTCGTGAATTGGATGTCGAAGAATTCAATTGCCAGCGGACAAGATTCATAGGTCATGTACACACAATGGGTGTTCCCTCAATATGCCAAAAATACACGTTATTAGTAATAGACGAAGCACTCTCTCTCTCTCAGCGCTGCATTCGCATAAAACATAACTAGTTTAGTCATCATACTAATCAGATAATTCCAACTTACAGACACAAGAAACTACTCATTTTTTATGTATAATATCAAATGATCATAAATTGCTCTTGACATTATTTTGGTATATCGATAAAAGTATGTAACAAACCCTGGCGCAAGGATATATTAACACGGACAGTGTACATGTAAGATATGAGCATCGTCCGTCATACATAAACGTTGAATGGAATAATTAGAAAGAACAAATCAATATTTTTCCTAGAATTTATTTTCATTCAAACATGAATTGGAAGATTATTACCTGAATGCAATTTAGAGAGGGTATACACGGATGTTTTAGTGACTATACCTTTAAATTGGAGGATAATTTGTATTCATAAATCGACATGATTTGACCAGTCCACGGTCAAGATGTATAATCATTACAATAATTTGAGGGTCGTGGCGCCGCAAGGCTGTAAATGGGACTAAATGGCGCCGCGATGGTGGTAAAGGTGGTGGTGGTGGTGGTAGAGATGGTGGCAATGGTGGTGTTCATGGTAATGATGTTGTGTTAGGTGGTTATGGTAGCGCTGCTTTGGGCAATTTTAGTTATGGTGCGGTTACATTGTATTTTACAATTTAAAAAGTGAAGTGACGCGAGGCTCTGCATTAACAAGAAACGGCGCCGAGATGGTGGTGATGGTGGTGGTGGTGATGGTGGTGGTGATATGGTGGTGGTGGTGGTGCATGGTAATGGTACTTCAATTATATGCATGTATTTTTTGCTAAAGTGGATTTTTGAAATACTTGTGATAAGAAACAGTAGTTCATATAGGCTAAAATATAATAGAGTCGAAATAAAGATATGGTGAGGAAGAGTGAGAGAGGGAGGGGAGGGAAATGTATAACGAGAATATTGTGATAATGATGGTAATGACTTTCTTTGCAAATTATATGTAAAGAGGGTGTGTGTGTGTGTGTTTGCGTGAAAGAGAGAAAAGAGAGAAGAGAGAGAGAGAGAGAGCGAGATAGAGCAAAAAAGAAAAAATGGGACGGTGACAATATAGGGAGTTAAAAAAAACATTGGATACTTTCTTTCTTTATAATAGGGGGAGAAGGAAAATGATAACATGAAAGTAATATTATATCATGAAACATGAGTGCAGCCGCCTAAAATTACTCTGAAAAGGGTAATTCTAGACATTATTGCATTCATTATTTATTGAAACCTAAAACTAAGTGGCTTTCACTTTGTTACTTGTTCTTGATCTCTCTGGTTTCCCCCTCGGCGGCGCCATTTACCAAAACACAAAGCAGGTCGGGCGCCATCTACGGTATATGCATTATAATTTTAGTGAAATCAATGATGGGAACATCAGTTGCGACTCTATATTTGTTCTTTTATTTTTTAAGTGGAGACCACGCTAAAATCGTACACGAAGACAGTTTTAAAAAAGCCAGGGTGTAAGGGATTAGTAGAAGTTAATCTCTCATTTTATATCGATAACACATCAGAAAAGCTGATACATGTACATTTATTACAATTACATAGTTATCTTGGAATAGGGGTTCGAAAATACAGGATCAAATTGGGATATACACAAAGGAGAAAATGTAAATTTGGTTAGCCCAGCTTTAATGATTTTCAATGCATAATAACTTTGTTTGGTACGTAAAACTTGAAAAATCCTTAAAGTAAAATATAAACAAAACAAAAGGAACCCATCTTATTTCTCTCTTCTCCTTCATTATCATTATCATCCTTTTCTCCTTTTTCTTTCTTCTTTTTCTCCTCCCCTCCTTCTTCTCTTCTGACTCTCTCTCTCTCTCTCTTTCTCCCTCTCTTACACTGAGTATTTATCTGTATTTTCACCGATTCTAATAAAAATCACATACATTCAGAATTCTCAGTTGTAACTTTTATGTTTTTATTTCATCTTCCGTGTGTATGTCTACACCTTTGCCATCCTTGTCTATTTTTATGCCTTTATTTAGTGTTTATATTCTCTCCCTACTTTTCCACTTCCAATCTTCCTCTCTTTTCCCTTCAATATTTACTTTCTCCATCTCACTTATACTTGTATCCTCCCCTCTCTCTCTCTCAAACACACACACACACACACACACTCTCTCTCTCTTAGCTCACGCATTATTAGAAATAGGATCTTTTTCTCATCTTACCATCCCTCTTACTACAAGCTTTTCTATGTACATGTATCAACTCCATACTTTCTCTCGCCTCTATCAGTTTCTGTTTATCTCCCCATATCTATATCTCTCACATCTACATGCCCCTCTCTCTCCAATACCTATCTCCCCAATCTCTCTCAGTCTCCTCTCCTTCTCACTCTCCCTCACCTTTGTTTATATTTCATATAACTGTAATTGATTTCTTTAATATAATACAGAAACAATATGATATCATGCATAGCTTGTTATTCAATATTTGCTTTAAATGTATAAATTCAAATTAAATATTGCATACTGTATTCAACATCTGAACATTTTTAACAAGAAACATTGCTGATAAAAAGAAACCTGTCAAAATAATAATTTAAAAAACTTCAAGAGAAATAATGACAAATAATGATAAGTTATGAACTGTAACAATAAATTTCATTTGCTCATAAATATTAAACTATTTTACCAAATAAACATTTATTACACCATAAATTAGAAGAAAATATACATGAATACGAGGAAATTCTATTGCTTTCTTTTCACATAAGCTAGATACAAGAATGAAAATTGGTCTAAAACGAAGCAGAAAAATCAAAGAAGCAGATTGGTGAAAGTTTGAAACAAATGAGACAAACATCAAGAAAGTTATGAATTTTTAAAACTTTTAATCAGCAATCATTTTACCTACGGAAATTTCACCGAGTCACTGTTTCACTGTGATGTAGTGCCGGATAACTCTCCTGTATGTTCCAACTCAGTCACAATTACTAAAATGTTGATTTTTCAAAATGTATTAATCAGAATATTTCTTTTTTGGTAACTTATATAGCATGGTATCCATAATTCATTTTTGAGTAGTGCCAAACAGTGGACAGTGGCGGATCCAGGAGGGGGGTGGGGCCCCTCCCCTAGGAAAAAAAAAACAGGTTAAAACATCCCTTTTTGTAAAAAAAAGAAGATGGGCCCCCTCCCCTGACGCTCAAGGGGGGGTGGTGGTTGAAAAAATTAGCTCCTCCCCCCCCCCTCGTTGAGCAAAAAATCGACCGGCACGTTTTTCCAAATTTCTCACTACCCCCCACTGAGTGGAAAATCGGCCGGCACGATTTTCAAATTTTCGCAAGAAGCGGGCCTCTTTTTTGGCCCCCTCCCTTGCCGCCGGCTGGATCCGCCCCTGGTGCCATAAGGGAACAGATGCTTACTAGAAAAAAAAGACAATAGTGATATCTTTAATAGTAAGTGACAAAAGGGAGAGTTGACCGGCAGTACATCACAATCCACTGACCAAATAAGCCAATTACAGATTCACATAGATTTAGATAGATTTTACATACATCACCACCACTGCTGTAATGTATTTTCAATTAGGGCATTTTTGGGGAAGGCGTACGAAGAGCAATTTCTGGTTCCTGTACCCAAGCACCATCAAACATGTATCATTCAGTTGGTGATGCATTTTGGGAAATGGCTGTCGACAAATCGGGACACTGTGATCAGCAGATAGTAGTATAAGTAAATATGAAGTAGAGTCAGTAGAGTACCCTGCCTTTAAAGTGAAATCTCAAATTGAATTTCAATGCACATCTCCCATCATAACATTCATACATTTATCTTTCCAACAAGAGACAATAGTGACAAAACATACCATTATCACAATAGAACACTGTCGTACATTATTGCCCAAATAAAATTATACAGAATGACTTAGAACTTTCTTCTCTGTACCGTTGCCTTTTAAATTTCACTTGGCCTTTGCAGATTTCTTGGACTTCTTTGACTTTGCTGATGGCATACCGTCTGACCCCAGCTTGCCACCAGCTCTGCTCTTGGCAGACAACCTGGGAGGATCCTTGGTCCTTGGAGGGGGGCCAAGGTGCTCTGGGCGGGGCAGGGCGGTCTTCTCGAGGTAGAAAGAGAGGTCTTCAAGGGTTCCTTCTACCCTGGTCTGAAGGAGCTTCTCAGTCTGAGAGGTGTGGTGCTGGATCGCATCCTGAATCAACTCAGATACTTGCTGTAAACAGAAATGGAGAGAGGAAGAAAGGGAGGTAGAAATAGGGACAGAGAGAGGGAGGAAAAAATAGAGAAAAAGAGAGAGAGAGAAAAAGAAAGAATGAAAGAATGGGAGAAAAGGGGTATCAAGGCACAAGATATATTGGTTAAACAAGTGCCAAGGCCTAAATATATAAGAGAACAAAAAAAAGTAGTTCCTTCCTATAATTACACTTAATCTGTTACTACTCTGGTATAAAGATACACCATTCTCTAAGTTCAACTGAACTACAAGCAAGATGGGCTAATAAGCAATGTGATGTATGCATAAATAGCCTTTCGCACCGCAACATAAATTGAAAGGGCTAGTTTGTAGGAAGTGGTCGATGAATAAATAACCACTCTGATGTCTGCAGGTGTTCACATTCAAAAGGTTTATTTTCAACTTATTTATCTATCTAGGACGATGTCTTTGTTTTCCTTGAATGGTTGGTTCTCTTCTCTGTCATTGAGGATTGTCTCTTCTTGTACCTTGATTGCATTCAGTCGGGAATGCTCTTACTCTTTTAGTTCATTCATTCTTTTTTTTTCATATTCCCAGGAGTCCCAGACACTTAATTTATTGTTTACATTCCTTTATATTCCCAAGATTTATTTTCGACTTACCTGTCTGTCTAGGACAGAGTCTTTGCTCTCCTTGAAGGGTTGGTTCTCTTCTATGTCATTGAGGATTGTCTCTTCTTGTACCTTGATGTCATTCAGTCTGGACTTCTCTTCCTCTTCTAGTTCACTCATTCTTCTTTCATATTCCCACACACTTAGTGGTTTGGCTTCCTGTATATAATATATATCATACAGGTATTAGTCAAATTAGACACGACCCTATGTATACAATTCAATTTCATCTTAAACTTGTTGCATACAATGTGATTCATAATAAACCTGTTGTATACAATTTGATTCATCTTAAAGGCAAGGTATTTTACAGACATCCCTACCACTGCTGTAATGTTTTTTCAATTGCGCCATCTTTCGGTGAAGGCATACATAGAGTGATATCCAGTTCCTGTATCCAAGCATCTCCAGTTAGTGATGCATTGTGGGACATGGCTGTTGATATATCAGGCCACTGTGAGCAGCAGATGGCAGTATATGTAAATCTGAAGTAGTGTCAGTAGAATACTGTGCCTTTAAACCTGTTGTATACAATGTGATTTTTATATTGTCCATATACTACAGCCTGAGTTCTCAGGACTAGTATTCAATGCAAAACATCCATTTGAAGAGTCATAACAATTATCATTCATTTGTTACAGGTTGATTATGTACTTAAATTAGAACTGTCACCTCAAATACACTGTATGTTGTTTTGAATAAAAGAAAAATAATCAGAGAAACAGATTAAAAGGAAAACGTTTGAGGAATATCAGACAACTAATAATAAATTTATATTTTTGTCTTATTACCGGGTATTAAAATTTGAAGATCACTAAATGATGTAGATAAAGTGGCACATCTGTAAGGATTTAGCAATTTCCTTCCCAAATTATTCATTAATTGATGAAATCTGCCATTGTATGCAGCTTTTTGTTCATACATTCATTTTCCCCAAGTCAGGAGTCTCCAGCATTACTGATCTTTTGATCCAAAGTTTACCAAATTAAATAATGGATGTGGGTTAGAGTCCAAGAAATGATTCACTCTGAAATTGGACTCTAAATATTGGGTGCAAATTGTGTTTGGAACTAGGTGTAATAAAGACTTGCAGGGCACTTAATCCACCTGTAATCAAATGCTCATGGTGCACTAGTGCAAAAGATGAAATGACATAAAGCACTGTAGACATTTTAAAAACAAGTATAGGAGTATTAAATGAGTATCAGCGATACTTTTTAAGCTGGAGAAACTGAATAGTAGGGACAGTTATCAGAGTTACACTATGTAATTCTACATGTACAGTAGATACGAGATATCAATATGGATAATGTCATATTAAGAGGGGCCAATAACCAAAAATATAATAATTTTAACCTGCTGCTACTAAATGCATTTACTGCCATAGGCTTAATACAGGGGCCACCTGGTCCAGTAGGCAATGGGTTAATATCTGCACTACAATGTACATGTACTCACATCAAGAGGATAGGCTTCTGGTGGAGGAACGACATCTAGATGTTGCTTTACAGTCATTGGTTCCCTGTTTGTAGTGAATACAATCTGGTAGAGTTGATAGTGGGCCATGTAGGTTTCAAACAAGTGGCTGGTGAAGAGTCTAAGGTTGCTCTCACTGATTTTATTCTCGTTCAGGTACCTCTGGGAGATTTCACGATAAATCTTGATTGCTGATGATAGTGGTTGACCTGAAGAAAATAAATAATTATATAAAATTAATTAAAACTACAATGAATGTTTAGATAATGAGTGTGATCTATCTTACAAATAATTCAATAAAATATTCAATTCTAAAACTATCACTCCATAGTGATTTGGAAGACATCAACAGCTCTCATTTTCACAGTTTTTACATGAAAAAAAGAAGTAGTAGTAGAAGAATAATGGTAATAGATGCAGTAGCAATGTAAATAGAGGTACATTGTAGGAGGAGCTACGTTGGCTAAGCAAAAGCAGTCACTACCGCATCCCTAACATCCTATGGCAAAATATTAATCTACATTTACCACTCTCTACCCAGGCGAGGTAAATGGGTACCCAGTTGGAAGATATTCCTTGAATGCTAGTGTTGTATCATGGTTCAATTTGAGCTGGGTAATAATATGATACAGTTGTTAAAGGTATAGACCAGTTTTGTAAACGCCCCCCTCTCAAAAAATTAAATAGAAGCTCTTATTACCAATCATGTGAAAGAATACGTTTTTACTAATACGTGATGATACAAATTTTGCCGGGAAACCGCCTACTAATTGATATATTTGGTAAATTATCATATCGATCTGGACTGGATAGATATCACGATCGCGTATATAGTCCCATATACAACTTTCTGTGTACAGTGCTTGTAACTTTACCAAGACTGGGCCAAATTTCTTATCATTTTGATGATTCCAGAACCTTGCAGTACACACCAATACTTATATGCTAGATGATCAACCTTTTCTGATCGATTCCACAACGTTTCTTTCACAATGCAAATGCATGACCAGAACTGGTCTATACCTTTAAGACTCATAGTAGAGGGTTCTCATGGAGAATATGACATTATCCAGATGTTCACCCAATAAAAGGTGTTGTCAATCACCAAGAGTTGATTTCACTTTTATGACTGACAGGTCCTGAACCTACCACCATAAGAAATTCTGATCAAAATAAAATTTCCCTCACCCTTGAGATATGAATGCAAGCTTTGCTGACTGAGTGACCTGTGCACACATTTATGGGCAGGGATGCCAATTAGAATTGATCAGAGGGCCTGAAAATCGCCTAGAATGAGCTATTTTGTACACAAAAAGCCTAAACTATGGCCTGAAAATAACTCGCCAGGGCCTGAATTCAGGCTATTGCCTGAAAATTGGCATCCCTGTATGGGTAATTCAACCAAATCTGGTGTCAGCGAATTATGATGCAACACATGGACACTGCATGTGGCTAGCTGTATACAACATGTTAGTAGTAATTACCAATTGTTCCTTGGTGAAACTCTGATGCAACCTGTACGAGTGCTGGGACTTGTGACCAAGGAACACCCTTCTGAACTCCAAACATCAGGCTTTCATAGAGGAAGTCTAGAAGAATAGATTCTCTCATCTGATCATCTTCATCAAAATCTGCCATTGCCCAGCCAAGCAACTCTCCAAGCCGCAACCTGCCATCCATTTTCTGTGTATTGTAAAGAAAAAAAGAAAGTTATCAAAAATCATTGTGTAAATACTAAATGGTAGTCCTTTAGGTATAAACATGTAGTATGGGAATGTGATCATCTTCCACCATCTTGTAGCATGGAGAGGGGTGTCCAGATGCTTAACAAAAATATAGCCGTTACTTTTAGGCTGGCTTTTCCATTTCATGCCATCTGATCATCTTGAGATGTTATGGCAGGGACAGCACTCATCACCATATTTCTTCTTCTTCTTCTTCTTCTTCATTTTAATCTGCCTCCTTCACTCCTGAAGATTCTAACAGATTACATCACCATCATCATCATCATCATCATTTGTCTCGACTAGTTTCATCATAATCATTAACAATTAACCTAGCCATCATGAATCATCATTCACAGCTGTGTGTGTAATTGGGTTCTTACAGACGTGTATTAATCAGATATGATTATTTAAGTCTATGGCCTCTGGGGACCAACCTTTAACTTTAATTTTAAAGTTTAAGTTTAACGTCACCATCTGAAAGACCACACATAGGTCTAGCTGCATTACTATCCTGGCTGTGTATTAAAAGCTGTGCTATTGATTCTCAACATTCCAAACACCACTGTACAAAACTCAATTGATTTCACTCAAAATCGGTACTTTAGTGACAATTGATGACACCTAAATGGCAGTAAAATACAATTTTTTTAACTTACCGATGTTAGAAAGAATAATTTAAAAATTCAAATTGCGAGTCTACTGTCAAACTTGCCGATCAGCCACATCGTATTCGTTGTGTGCATTTGTGTGTAATGTGTGTATTGACTATTCATGTGTGCAATTGCTGCCTATTACTAGTATTAGCACATAGTACAGCACTAGAGGTCAATACGCATTAGCATTGTCATTGACTCTCATGCTTTGCTGGAGTGCCGAAAGACGTGACTCAGTTTCGAAACAGGGTCGCCTGAGCCAGTTTGTAAGCGAAGATAGAGAGCTGACCAAGTGAACGTGCCGCTAGACCAGCTTACGTCTCCCTATTCACAGAGTGATTTCAAGTACGGTGTGTGGTGTTGGTGTTGAGAGCGTGGAAAGGCTGCTGAACCGAGCTCCAACACCGACGGTCAGCTTAGAAGGACGATACCGATCACGTTATCGATAGCTCAACACCAGCCTCAACACGGAGTGACGTCCTACTCTACAAGCGAAAAGTCTTGCGATAAAAGCATAATCCATTCAGAAATTCCAATGAATTTCATCATATCGAATATCAAATGCAAATTCATATTAAAAAATGAATAGAGAAAATATCATTTCTCTTGAAAAACATATATAGCTCCCATGATTTACAGTTGTTTTGACTGGAAAATGGATTTTTACCTTGGTATTGATCATGAGATTCGTGACAGATGCATGCATAGGTCTAGTTACCTGCGGTATACTGCAACACCAACAGTGCAACACCAACACCAAACTTGAAATCATGAAATTCCCAATCCCTAGGGGCTGGTGTTGGTGAATGGGAAAATTACACGTAAATCACCAACACCAACCGCGATACTCGGTTCAGCAGACGACATTCATCAACACCAGCCCTCGACACATGCACAGACTACCTGAAATGTGTCATATTTTCCGAGGTCAACCTCAACACCAGCATGATTTCAAGTTTGGTGTTGTAGCTGGTGTTGGTGTTCTCACAACACCAACACCAGCTTTCAACACCGAACTTGAAATCACTCACAGCTTATACTAGTACTAGTCTAGACTAAAGTCTACTCTATTGACAAGTCAATTCTTAGTCTTACACAGCTCAGTTGCTTATCACAAAATGTTAAACGTGTGGGACCATTCACGAGGTTTACTAACCAATATTTGTCAATTAGATGAAGTTATATGCCAAATTCTTGAATGAAAAGTAATAAACTTAGCGCCCAATAATATTCTGATACATAAGTAACTTTTAAAAGATTCTCACCTCTAAATTTGCAACGCATTTAGCGTTTTCCACTGAAATATTCTCGGCCATTTCGCTTGTGTTGCTACGCAACTTCTTCTGTGCGCACGATCAGTGCCTATAATGTTATAATTATGTCGCGCACACGTATGGCTTGTGCGTGTGATGTGCGCATTGCAGCACACGCGAACCGGCAAAATTAGACGCGTTGCGTCTGCGTACCGTCACGGCTCCCGTGATTTTGACGAATGCCGTTGTAAATTTTCTTTCCCCCACCCCCAAAGGAATGTGCTGTAGGTGAACGATCAACCCTCACATGGTGGATCCCCAATCACCTGGTCGGGCGGATACACAAGTCCGAAAATTCTCCGACAGTCAAAAAGAAAATAAGAGGAAAAAAAAAAAACGAAGAAGGAGAAAAAGTATCGGTAGTAGTAATAATAGTAGAAGGAGAAGAAGAAGAAGAAAAAAAAGAGGAATAATGATAATAATTAATAATAATAATGATAAAAACGATAATACTCAAAATAATATTTAAAAAAAATTATAATAATAATGATAAGAAGAAGAAGAAAGGTGGAGGAGGGAAGAAGAAGAAGGAGGAGGAGGAGGAGGAGGAGGAGAAGGAGGAGGAGGAGAAGGAAAGGGGAGCATTACTTCAGTAATTAATTATTTAGAAGTCTTGTCGTTATTTTAATTTTTTGATTGGTGGAAGTGCTTTTAAAATGAGTCAAGGATCGACAAGCAAATGGTAAAAGAAATAACTGAAGGCTTGTTTAGAGATGATGGGGCAAATTTTATTTTATTTTTTTTTAAATTTTTGTTTATGGTAGAGCAAAGAGTAATATGCTTCACATTTCTGTATCTTGTATTAAAGAGCTCAGTGCAGGAACTTTGTTGTGCGCAGTTGCCATTCATTTTACTACTAAAAGCACCACGCCCAACAAGCCTTTAAAATACCGAAAAATGAGTCAAGGACCGAAAAATGGTAAAAGAGTTTTTAAAATGTCACCCAATTTGGTTGTGACTTTGATTTGATCAATAGCTCAAATTGAGCGAGGCTAGGGGTAGGATACAATTTCAAAATGTTTCTAACTAATCGGTTGAGTCTAGAAACCGTTATGTACAGCAGGTCATCTCCATGTAAACTGTTTTGATACAAAAATAATGAGTAAGGAAAAATTACGTGTTCAGATACATCGCTTGAAATATATATTGCATTTTTTTCATAAAGAAACAGCATTTCTCTATGAGATCGACTTCCACTTTGACAAAATTCAAATATTGATTTAAAAGTATTTCTTTTTCTGTAAGTATCACTTTTCCATATCGATGTATAAAGTAAATATGGTTGACTGTCAAGTAATTGCTCATAATGTAATGCCCAGCGCACAATACACGACCCTCCTGCATGTGATCCGATTTTCAAAGAAATGGCAATTATATTTTTAAAAAAGTATTAGATATGGAAATCTAAACAAACATCTTCTTCCCGATTTAGATTATAAATAATGATAAGAATACTAGCAACCAGGATTTTAGTGCATTTAAACCTGCTAGTCAGAATTAAAGCGGAATCGGCTTCAAATCGAAGACAATCGCACTACATGTCTGACGTCACTACGATTCTGAGCCGATTTAGCTTTTCCTTCTCTAAAGAAACTTGAAATCCTTTAAAATTTAGATTTTATCAAGCATATAACTATTCAGATCCTCGAACATTAATATTTTAACAGTTTAAATGTTCATATTAAATGCTATTGTAATTTCTTCAAAAATCGGAGCATAGTCAGATCGAGGTGTACGGTGCTTTGATGGGACTACATGTAACATCGATCATCATAGTGCTATGTTCCTTCTACCAAAACAAATCTAGTACATGTACATGCATGTATTATGCGACATGGATTTTGGTAAAAATTATCAAATCATAAAATATCTCTAGGCCTAGTTGTGATTTGCTCGAAAATAGACAAAAGAAAGAAAGAAAACGCAAGCAGTCTTCTCATACTTGTCTCCTCAAAAAAAAACACCCCAAAATAAATAATAAATCAATCTTCTTAGATATAATGACAGTATGACACACAAATAAACTGACAATTTGACAGTAAAATCAAAATGACACGGATTGTCAGTTTATTTTCACATACTCCAGAGGCACCGCATTGCATTACTAATCTCGATATGTATCTAATGCATGCTCATTCGTCTTTAGCATTGAAATACATTTTCAGTGTGAGAAGGAGACATAAATACAGTTATAGGAACAACATGGACAATGTGCACTTAAATGATTAAACGTTTGATTGGAGACAGAACCAATCTCAAGTTTGGCTCGGAATGTCTCGTTTCACAGTCTTCCCTTCATCCCTCCCGTAATGATGATCATCCAAGTGGACTCTTTGAATCAGTCTAAAGATGATATACATGCTTTAAAAGCTGTTTCCTTCATTTGATGATACAATCCACGATCAAAACCTTGTGGCTTTCCCTATTCTCCCCTATGTAATTCCTCGAACGCTAGCCCATACCACTACAGTGGGTCTGTAACTTGTCAGCCATGGTGACTCAGACATATAACAATGACAATTCCTCAAGTTGTATGATTATAATTCAGTTAATGACGTTTTTGGAAATCACAATAATAACAGTCGATTGTTCTTCTCTGAATAAGAACTTCACATGATTGATCAAACCGTATTCCCAAAACGTAACATTCATCCTTGTCAGTTAAATCAATAGATTATATTCGTCGGGATCCAGAATTCGTTCAAACAAAGATAGGGATATATGCTGGCGATTCATGCATGTATACTCCCCTCCCCGTTAACGCATGATATTGTCATTCAAAGCATAACCGCATTGTATACCCACACTTAGCGCGTCCGGACAGGTTGCTTTCCCCCAGCTGATTTCAAACAGTAATTTGAAGATTACAAGTGATATTTCATATATCTTTTACGATTTATTTTGGACAATATTATTACTGACAAATATTTCTGAAGGTTAGTGCTATTTGATAGATATTTTCCGGGACATTCAAAGTGCCCGGAACCCCCCATATCATATCATAATTTGTTTTCGTCATTAAGAGTACGGTAACTCCCGATGCTCGGGTAGGTTTTCGTTGTGCAGGATGTACTGGAAGAAGAGATCTACTTCGAACGGATCAAATGGGTTCAGTTTCACGGTGAGGTCGTTTATTGGTAGCTGATACATTGCGAGCTGACGAGCTCTTTCATCTGTGAAAGAAATAGAAAATCATATAATATCATAAGAGGGTAAATTATTATAGACCGCATGTCACGATTCTAGGCATTTCATTGGTCAAATTAGCAGGGCTGGCATAAAGTTCATTATAAGATGGGTAGAGGAATCCCTGCAATCTGATTGGTCAATTACCGTGTAGCTTTTTTTTACTGGATGCACGCGATATCAACACGATATATGCGATATCGGGAATCGATATCACCGATATCCTTTTATTTTATTTTTTTAAATTTTTTAAAATATAGTTTCATGTGAAGGTAAGTTATAATATATGTTTTCATCCATTGCACTAACAATTTTTTTTTTTTTTTTTTTAATTTCATGATAAGTTTCATGAAATCATGCTTTCCGGTAATTACCGGATGCATGGCTATGGTAAACTCATGCGTCCGGTAACTACCGGAAAGTATGATTTTGCAATGCAGCCGGTAAATCTGTAAAATAACATTTTTTTGTATTTTTGACGATTTTTTTTTTGTTTGTTTTTTTTGTTTTGTTTGTTTTTTGGCCCCATTTTATAAAACAGATGATGCACAGGTTTAATTCGTGGGTCGGTGGAATTGTGTGCACGCGGTACCTTCGAATTTGGTCTAAAACCATTGTGCACACAATTCCTACCGATTCACTCAAACCTGTGCATCATCTGTACACTATACTGACTGCTGAGCAGAATAGCCTCATCTTAGCTCAAGGTTTTATAGTATAGCACCGAGGTGATCTCGAGACTGAACTATACCACTCGACTAGTCCGCCTCGGGGCACAATAAAGTTTCGAGATCAACTTGGGCAGACTGTGCCCCAAAGCAGTCAATATTTCTAAGTCACTTTACAAATTATGTAACATGATAACGATACACAAGGGTTCCAGGAAAACAAATAATACGTTTAAAAACGTCTGAAATGTAATCTTATATTTGTCATTCTTAAGTTTTAACTTGATCATAAAAAAAAAAAAAATAAGGGAAGCCATGAATGATCCTGTTGACAGAAATGTATACGAGAATTTACGTCAATTCGTCTATTTTATTATATGGCTAACTATATCAAAAGAAATATTACGTTATCATTGTTACCCAGTGTTCCTAGATCGTACCGTGAAGATGACGATGATGATCGTGTCCTTGACCCGGTGGATGGGCGTGAGGACGACGACGAGGGTTGGCATCAACCGGAGGCGGAACGGGGCGTCCCAACTGGACTGCATCCGTTGGCTCGCCTCGGCTCTCTTTCATATTTCTATTAACATTTTGTTGCTCAACATCATCTGTGGGCGATTGGTTAGAAGTGTCTCCTGTAAACACATATGGGGTAGGGAATTGGGATCAAGAAATACGGGAACCAAGAATAATCACGTTATCTTGTTTGTTGTATTGCTGTTTGCTACATCTAAAATTCTCAATGATGACGAGCATAAGTCATCAATAAAGAGTCTGAACGGGTATTCCGGTATTGGAAAACACATTTTCACGGGATGAGTTAAATTTATTTTTAAAAAGAAGATAAATGAAATCACGAAGTTCTTCACTCTTAAAATTACTAGGTAAAAATTTGCTCCACATGAGGGAAATTATGTGTCCGCCTACTAACTTTGGGCATTTGTTAATACATGTTTCTGCAACTTGGGTAATATATTGTCCAATATAAAGAATAATTACATCATTACATAAAAATAGGCAAAATTATGCCAAAGTCAGGTTTAAAAGAACGCCTAAAGTTGTATGGACACATAAACACCCTTGTCCTAAAATTTTACCCGATATTTCAAAGAAGTGTTATGGGTACCTCTTAGTGGATATCCCGTTCTGTTGGATATGCTTAGCTCATCTTCGAGGATATTATTGTCGTTTTGACCATTAGCTGACCGTTCTCCTCGCCTCCTTTGGCCGCTTAAATATTGATCAGCCCATAGATTCTGCTGTTGCGATTGTCCGTTTGGCGGTACAGGAAGTTCTAGAGGGAAATAGGAATCACTGTTGTTTTCGCCACCTACTGATCGGATTTCTCGATAACTCCAGCCTCCGGATAGCTTGGTCCATCCATTCTTGTTCTTTCGACGTCGCCTTCCTCTTCCTCTTTTCTTATGCGCATTGATAAAGTCATCCATAGACATACCAGGGAGTATCTTCACAGGTCTACGTCTCCGTTTCTTCTTTCGAGTAGTTGCCTGACGCTTTTGTCGCTCCTCCTCGCCTTGCGCTGTGGCTATTACCTCCGAGAAAGCAGGATCAATGTCGACTTCATCAAGCGATAATAGTCTTCTACGTCCCCGTCTTCTTGCCTTGCTGTACCGGCTGGCGAACCTATTGGCAGAGAAAGTCGGCTTCTTCCGGCCGAATGCTGACAACCCCCCCGGTAGCAACACCCTTTTTGCGCCGGGTTCTCTTAGTCGCAGGTTTCCGCTTGGAGGTTTCCCAAGGGCTCCAGAGAACGCACCAGGTACCAGTTTGGCCGCACTTGGTTTCATCGGATTCGAGTTGATCCGGGTGTGCTTGATGCCTGCTTTGAACAAATTTTGATCTCGAATGTTCCCAAACCTCCGGTTGGACAACCCTGCTTGTACCTGAGGCACAATGTCTTTGGATGGTTCGTGTAGTTCGTAACCCCCACGTTCAGCTAGGAGGCGTTAAAAAGTAAAACAAATAGACGTAAAATAAAATGCTAATGAGCGTATGCTACAAGTGTGCATCACGAATTCTTGATCAAAATGTTAGCGTTTATCTACCGAGTTTTTAAGTCATACAATAACGGTTGTACAGGAAAAGTTAATGCGATAAGGAATACGCGTTCTTGATATTTACTTCATGGTTAAGGCACTGAATTTTAGCAAACGAGACGAAAATGATTGCCTTCAATTAGCATATTTGGCCAAATGATAATGATAGAGAGGTGATATACTATTAAAATACCAGCGCACATCCTACGGCAGGACTGCGACCGGATTTTGAAAGACATTGTAGTTGGAATAGGTTTGAATTTCAAAATACTTTTCTCTTATAGGTCTCTAATTCGCTTGGCGTAACTTATAACTACTGCTCTACCCTGTATGATTATAAGAATATATAAATGAATAAATAATACAAGTAAGTAAATAAATAAATAAACAGTCTGGCTAAGACTATATACTACCATTGATTTTTTATTTTCTTACCGCATTTCTCGAGGAAGTCTTGAATATTATAGAAGTCAGTTGGAAATCCGTGACGTTTACACCCCTTCACAGCTGGCATACGTGATTTGGAAATCAGAAGGATATTCTGTGAAGCAATGGTCTCGGGTAAGGTACAGTCACAGTGGAGTGTGTTTCCTACGAAATCTCTGTACAATATAGAAGCATGGGAAATTTAAGGGCGTTAAAATGATTGACAGTCTTTATAATATAAACAAATATGAATTTCAGCAGGAGGGCATATCAACAAAGATCATGATATTTTCGTAATAAATACGATAATATTCAATGGTAAATTTCACATTACATATCTAATTGAATAAAGTTCAAAATTTCTCCTATTCCCAGAGTAAAATGTCTGTCATTTTTATAATAGGCCTACTTCTTTTGAGCTTTTTTGGTATTCGATAGTATTATTTTGAGACCATTCGGACAACATTCAGGAATATTATACTTCATGTTTGTGAGTGCATTAGTAAATGTGCACTGCACGCAGTCACAATCTGGGTTCATTACCCGACTCACTAGGCGGTGTCAGACACAATTTTCCCGACCCATCTTGAATTAACTAGATTTTAGAAATCTAGATAATTCATTTACTTAGGAGACAGACAGGTGACAGACAGATTACGAATGATCTGGATAACTGTTTTCCGGATAATTGGCCTCTGTCTGACACTGCCTAATATGAATATTAAGTTTAGAAATAAGCTACAAACCCGAACAAAACACCACTAGGATTGGTATGAAAAATGATCCACGATCACGTGGTGTCGATATTGACCAATTAGATTGCCTACATTCTAGAACTCATTTGTATGATAATGAATTATGTTACTTATGAATTTGGACCAAAAAACTAACTTACAGTGTCTTTAGATTCGTGAGCGATTTGATGGCTTTGCCTAAACCCGCGGGAGCCAGCCGATCAAGAGTTGGATGGATTGTTCTAAGAAGAAGAAAAACAGGTATGAACAACTTCAGTTAAAAATACTTTAGTGACATAAACTTTTCTCTTGTAGCGTTCGCTCAAAAATAATCAAGAGGTTCGTAAATTCCTTCGCCTTTTCTTAATCATTATAACTGTTACATCTTGGGCGAAGTTTAATGCTCAATTTAAAATATACAGAACACAATATGAAGAGTTCCTTTGCCACCAAAAAAAAAACACGAGCAAAAACAACTAAAACATTATAACCCATTCCCGACTCTCTCGAAAATTATGAAAAGCAACGGTTCGGCTAAGAGCGCCCTACTTCATTTGTCCTCAGATAATAGTATACAAATGATGCATGCGCATGAGTTCATTATACGATTTATCCGCACTCGAGTTGAGGCTGTGTGTATCTATTGCACGAAGCCGTCAGGCTGAGTGCGATAGATACACACAGCATCAACGAGGGCGGATAGGTCGTGTAATGAACGAATGAAAACAGGCATCATTTGTTTTATACAACGAAACTCCTAGATCCTTGTTATTTGATGTACAAATAATTAATTCAAGATTCTTTCGTGACAGTTTATGGCTGACAAATAAATCTCAAGTTTTAATAAGTCTCAATTTAGTGCGCACACATAAGTATAGATATAGCAAGCGCACCTCTATCTAAACCCATTTACGCATAGTGCTGCGCAAGAATAGGCCCATGTGTACACGCAGTATTGAGCGCTCTAACCTCTACGCGCACTACTGCGCGGCACTGAAAAAACGTTGGATAGTACTGGAAAATATTGCACGCTTTTTCATGAAAAAGCGTGCTACACCTTTTCACGGTTAAGGGCGCCATTTTAGAGGTCAGGGGTTTACGCGTATATAGCGCCCATGCAAATATGATGTGAGCGCACAGCGCAGGCAGTGATGTCTTCAATGTTTTCAGATGCCTGCGCTGTGCGCTCACATTATATTTGCATGGGCGCTATTTTAATTACGCCTAAACCACTGACCTCTAGAGGTCAGTGGGGTTAACATCTTTGTTTATTCTTAAATTTATTCTTAAATTAAGATGGCGCCCATGTCTGCGCATGCGCACTTTTGTAACCGTGAAAAGGTGTGCTCAGTAAATGAATCACACGTGACCGCGCATGACCAATCATTTGATTAGGATCTGGGAGTGAGTTGTATAAAATATCATGATCATAATACCTCCTGATTTATACGGGTTTTTTTTGGTTGTAAAATGTGACAAGCGCTTTGTACTTTTCTATGCAAATCAATTGAATTAGTTGGACTCAGGTAGTCTCTACTAGAGCATAAAGGTATGAAAACAAGGCAAGGGGCGAGGGAGTGTGGAAAATGCCGATGTTGCATGAAAGGAGACAATTCTGCACTTTTACGGGGTTCTGCCAACGTTTTCAAGGGGCAAAAGTTTGAACCTTTATTTTTCGTTTGATTGGTCTAGAGTCTATTCCACATAATTGTACTAAAACTTCAAGACGATGCTGATTTTTAACCTTCCGTCAATCGGTTTCAACTAGAGAGCTAGTAAGGCGAAGGTCCAAGTTTTCTTTTGCTCAACGAGACCTTAGACACCGGTTCGGGTTTGTCAAACTGAGATATAGATCTAGTGGAATACGGACATACATGTAGATGTACTTACATGGCTTCTAGCTTCTCAACATTATTGAACAGATCGTCTGGTACAGGATTATCATATGATGACTTCATGGGCGGGTATATGCTGTTAGACAGGTAGAGAGAAAGAGAGGGGGAGAAGAGGAGAGAGGGAGAGAAGAGAGAAAGAAAGACAGAAAGAAAGACAGAGAGAGAGAAAGGCAGAAAGAGAGAGAGAAAGACAGAACAAGACAGAGGAAGAGCGAGAGAGGAGAAGAGAAGAGAGAAGAGAGAGAGAGAGAGATAGACAAACAGACAGAGAGAGAGAGAGAAAGATAGATAAGAGTCAACAGTTAATGGTTATTCTAAGTGAATTACTAAAAGAGTTCAATGCAATGTTGTCGAAGGGGTCGTCCCGTTAGACCGGCTACCCACGAGACCGACACAAAGGAGAAGTATACCAACATAAGAAGATGTAGTAAATAAAACATTTTAATCCGCATTTCAATGAATTGAAACGAAATCAATCCAATCATCTAAATTTCAATTTCAATTTCAATTTATTTATGTTTCCAACAAAACATTACAAATCAAACATAAACATTTACAATAAATGTAGAAATACATATTGGAAACAGAGGGGTCCACTAAAAATGCTAGGGGGAATTAAATTGTAGGATGGCACAAAGTTTACTTGGTCATTAAATATTAGTTACAGAAATATCGCAATTGTTATGTATTCATGTATTGATGAAGTTGATACTTGGCGCCATGTAAATCATTGCATGAAATTAGTATGCTTTTATGACTAACGACTGTCAAGTTTGCAAAAACGGATCCCCGTCGTAAAGTAGCGGTTCTAGAAGCAAAAAGGGGGGGGGGGGTGTGGGCTCAAGCCCCCTCCCACAGAAAACCTCGATTATAAATAAATTTAACCGAGGAACAGGTAGAAAATGCATGCAAAAAAAACCCAAAACACCCCCCCTCCCCCATCTCCACAAAGCTCTCCTCAAGATTAATCTTCTGTAACCGCGCCCTTCAACTTACACTACGTTAGAGACGTCGTGCACTGCTTCCAAGTAAGGCTCCACATCTTGGAATAAGAGCTGACGAAATTCACTGAAATGAGAGAAAACATGGAGAAATCTTGGCTTACATAGATGTTAAAGTTGTTAAAGAAAGCAACACATAAATAATATTCATACCATATATGAAGGGGTGACCAAAGTTCGCGGACATTTTAGAACATATCACAAAATGTGATATTCGATCTATGATTTCTCAGATTCTACACAAATTTGTTTATTTCAATTATTACCAAACGAACGGCAAAGTTTTTTACTACAAATTGGGTCAACTAGAAAATTATCGTCGAAGGATTTCGGAGATATCGCGATCTAAAATTCGATGTCCGATCGTGCGTGCGCGCTGCATCTAAAAAGTCTTAAAAACAACGAGACCTAAGTTCACGCACGGGGGTTTACAGCTGATTTATACAAAAATGCGATACATCAAAAATAAGGTGATTTCATAATTTGCAAGGCAAGATATCATACAATCAGTTGGTACCACTCTTTACTTACAATTTTGAGGATATCTGCTCTCAAAATGAAGATTTCCAAACCCTTCTCGGTAAGTTGATAATTTGTCGGAACGGATGCAAATGACTGCAAAATTTGCCGATCTTTTGTCAATATTTTCACAATTTCGCACCCAATTCCAAAGAAAATTTCGTTTCTGGGTAATTTTATGATCCTCTTTCCATTGGTGATATCAGATTTTTGAAATCTTACCGATTTTTTGAGAAAGCGAACTTTGGTCACGCGCGAACTTTGGTCACACCATCATACAGTACGTAGTAAAATCATGATGCCTCTTACAATATTAGTTCCCATGTACATAGGAGGGGCAGGGGGGGGGGGTCCGACTTCAATTTATCCTGGGTTGTGACGGTGTGACCAAACATAATCGTAAAGACTTTCGAAAAGTCAAGCTAAAGTTATTTCGATAGCCTTGCCCATTACTAATTGAACCCAAATAGTGAACCTTACCTTGACTTACACTATACGATTTTGGAAGAATTTGAAATAGCATTTGATAATCACATTGGAAATGTTAAAATCTTAATGATCAAGGATCCGAATAGTATTATGCTTAATAAATCTAAATTTCAAGGCATTTCAAAACTTCTTTGAAGAAAAAGCTAAATCGGCTCGGAATCGTAGTGACGTCAGACATTAGTGCGACTGTCTACCGTTTGAAGCCGATTCGTCTTTAATTCTGACTAGAATGCTTTAAAACAATGAAATCCTGGTTGTAAGTATTATCATCATAATGCAGAAACTACATCGGAAAGATGATGTTTATTAAGATTTCCATATCTAGACTAGATCTAGTCTAATACAATTGCCATTTTTCGAAAATCGGATGGTAGCAGGTATTACTTGAAAATCCGACCAGGATTTCTTTGGGGTATTCCTATACAATAGGGTATGAAATTTCCCTTAGGTTGATTTTCGAAAGTCTTTGCGATTATTTTCCCATGATTTCGGAATTCCGACGGTCTTTACAGTATCATTTTTTTTTTTTTTTTTCTTTAGGGTTGTGCGCGCCTGGTGGATGCCCGCCCACAGAGCTCTGCACTTTACTGTATATTTTTCTTGTTTAATCTGTTATTCAGTTACTCTATCTATATCATCTGATTCTGTATGTCTTCAGGAGGCTACTAGACTATTTTGGCCATATTTCATGTGATATTTGTCATACATTTTACATCTACTGGTTTTGCATTCACCACTGCCTTACTTGTGTTGTAAGTAGCCATATTCACTTGCCTGTCATACCTTTACTCCACATGTTAGTGCACAGTCTGCACGGTTGTGCGAGTTTACACAATGAAGGTGGCTATCCTAATAGCCTTTGTATCTATTGTATGCATTGTATGTTACACTACTGATTCTTGTACTGTACTTGTGCATTATACCACTGATTCATGTAATGTAGCTGTACAACATAAGGGAAAGTACAAGTACATTGGTACTCCCATTCAGCGGTATGCTAATTCTGTTTCAAGATTCCGCATTTTACTACTGATCTCGGGAGACATCAGCCCCAACCCTGGGCCTTCCTCTCAAGGACCTAACTGTTCCGATGATTCCTTGACTATAGATTATACCTATGATAGTCAGACTCTTCATGCCCTTAATATTTGGGATGGCCGTTCCTCTGGAAAATGGCGAGAGGAGAATCACTTTGTTTGGGATCGGCTGGTTTCTCTCGGGATCAGTAGATCGTGTCGAAGGCGGAGGACACATCGGGGTAAGAGGGGTGGGCGTGATCGCTTTAAGGACCATCTTAAATTTGGTACTCTCAACTCCCGCTCTCTGCGCAATAAATCAACCATATTTCAAGATTTTGTCGTTGATCACAAATTAGATTTTGTCTGTATTTGTGAAACATGGCTATCATCCGATGATGATGCAGTCGTGGCTGACCTTTGCCCAGGCTCTTACATTTTCAAACACTGTCCACGAGCCTCTGGGCGGGGTGGTGGGGTGGCTTTTCTTTATAAAGACAGCCTCCAGGTTATTATGTCATCAGAAAACTACGACAGTTTTGAATGTATGTCTGCAACTATCTCCAGTGACTCAAGCTGTATGGACATCTCGGTAATCTACAGGCCGCCTGGTGGACATAGCTTCTCCAAATTTCTGGAAGAATTCTCTGACTTTCTTGATGGTAGAATGTACAGAACTCCACCTTTTGTCATCACCGGCGACTTGAACATTCACTTGGACAATAACTCTGCACCGAACACACAAAAGTTTAATGATCTTCTCACTAGTCACGGCATCTCCCAGCTAGTCAAATCTCCTACCCATGACAAGGGTCACATCCTGGACGTTGTCATGGTGCGGAACGCTGATGATCAAATCATGTGTTCGAAACCTCAGGTCATACCTGGCATCTCCGACCATTCTGCTATCTTATGGAAGCTAAACTTCGCTAAGCCTAGTCGGACCCACTCTACATATGTCAGTCGTAACATCAGAGATATTGACAGAGAGACCTTCGCGAATAGCATTGCTGACTGCAATATCACTGCTTCTGCTACATGTAGTGTCGAAGAAGCTGTTCATCACTACAAGTTAGAACTCGGGAGGGTTCTAGATGCTCATGCTCCTCAGAGATCACGGAAAGTGAGGAATCATGCAGACTGTCCGTGGTATACCAATGACATTCGTACTCAGAAGAGGATACGTAGACAACTGGAGAGGAAATGGAGGGCCAATGGCCGACTTCAGACTGACAAAGATCTGTACTGTGCCCAGCGTGACCTCGTAAATTCACTTGTGAAAAGGGCGAAGCGCTCATACTTTGTAGATCTTATTGAAGACTGTCGGAATGATTCCAGAAAGCTCTTCTCAGTAGCAAACCGACTTCTGAATCGTCGACAGTCATCACCACTTCCAGCCCACACGGACAGCCAGCAAATGGCCTCTACATTCACCCACTTCTTCCAGACGAAAGTCAAGACCATCTGCGACAGTTTATCACCTGACGAAACACCACACCATCCCCTTACTTCCTCTTCCTTTGAAGTAATACAACCTACTACCCCTAAGGAGATTATGTCACTCTTACGTAAACTACCCCCCAAATCATGTCAGTTAGACCCTGTTCCCACTAAATTATTAATGGACTGTTCCTCCACATTCGCTCCCATCCTTTCTTACTTGATTAACTTGAGTTTAGAGCAGGCACATGTTCCTTCCTCATTGAAAATAGCTCATGTTACTCCGTTGTTGAAGAAACCTTCTCTGGACCGAAATTCCCTCCAAAATTATCGACCAGTTTCAAACCTACCTTTTTTGTTCAAAATTCTTGAAAGGGTTGTGTTTTCTCGTCTTTCGGATTATTTTCTGGACAATGATTTGTTCGACCCTTTCCAGTCAGGTTACAGAACCCATCATAGTGTGGAAACACTGCTTGTGAATGTGTCCAACTATATCCTGCAAGGAATGGATAGGGTAACTCAACTGCTCTCCTGCTGCTAGACTTGTCCTCCGCCTTCGACACCGTTAATCACACTATCCTTTTGAACACACTTAGTTCACTTGGTGTCAAGGGTGAGGCATACAAATGGTTCGAGTCTTATCTGTCATACCACTCTCAGATCGTTTGTATTAATGGTTGCAAATCAGTTGCTTTGCCTCTCTCTTGTGGAGTACCACAGGGTTCTGTGGGCGGGCCTACTCTCTTCTCAATTTATTTAATTGGATTGCGACAAGTTTTGTTACAACATGGCATAGATTATCATATTTATGCAGACGATATTCAACTTATGATTTCCTTCAATTCAGATCAAGCCGCTGCAGAACGAGCCGTTCATCGCCTTGAATCTTGCATGGCTGATGCTCATGATTGGATGCTCGCACGTTCCTTGAAATTAAATTTTGACAAATGCAAATTCCTTATATTTGGTTCCAAAGTACAGCTTAGTAAAGTTAATATCAATTGCATTTCATTTTCTGGCCACATAATTCACTTGTCACAAACGTGTCGCAATCTCGGTGTTATGTTTGACTCACATATGACAATGTCTGACCAAGTTTCTAATATTTGCAGATCAGTAAGGTACCAATTGCGTAATATCGGTTTTATTCGTAAATATTTGTCCAAGTCTGCCACCGAAAAATTAGTACATGCTCTGATTTCCTCCCGTCTTGATTTTGGCAATGCCCTCCTAATCAATCTACCCCAGAATCTACTGTCCAAACTCCAGAAGCTTCAAAACGCTGCAGCTCGTATTGTTTCTCTGACCACCAAGCGTACCCACATTTCCCCAGTTTTGCAGTCGCTACACTGGCTCCCAGTAAAAGATCGCATTGTTTTCAAAATTTTGTTGCTTACCTTTCATTGCGTTCACGGCTCTGCTCCTCAATACCTTATCTCTCTAATCCAAAACTACACTCCTGCAAGACCTCTACGCTCATCCACTTCCAATTTTCTTGTGACCCCAAAATTACCAAAACGTGGGGGAAAGATCATTTGCATACTCTAGTCCTAAATTATGGAATGGCCTTCCTGAAGACATCAAAAATGTTTATCTTCTGATTCTTTCAAAACTCATCTCAAAACATTCCTTTTCAAGTCTTGATCGTTTTTCCTGTTTACACGCGCCTTGAGCACTCCACAGAGTGGATTTGGCGCGATATAAGTTACATTATTATTATTAAAATATAATATCAAAAGTTTTGGTCGCTCTCTTCGCTCCTTCGAAAAATGTATTGACTACAAACTTGATATTTGGGCAAGAGATGTTTCTTTGGGAATGTTGTACACACGCCTATATGCTACATCCCTTTTATTTGAGGTTTTGTTGTAGATCAGGACGTGTGCTCAGAGATTGGACCTCATCCATCCTCAGTCAGAAAATATCACCTTAAAAATTGTCTCCTTTGTATCTTTTTGTACTTACATTGAGGTGATCGGTTCATTAAACTTTACTGGTTTGTGCGTGTAAGGCCATGATTTGTAGCAGACAGCTGTATCCCTTTTCTCGGCACTCCCTCGGCAGATGCATCCGGGTGGACAGGCGGATGAACACCCAATAGAGGTGGATACGAGTATGAATATAAACACACAGGTCTGACTGTAATATGTCTGCATCTTCTGCAATAAACAATAAAGAACAATTCAAATAAACAAACAGATAAACAAACAAATAAACAAAAATAGCTTTTTTATTTGGTAATCTAAATCGAGTTGGTGAGTTGGAAAACGAGAAAGTTGGTTGGAAAGGGAAACGAAGAAGAGTGAAACTAAAAAGAGAGACAGAGAAGAGTTAATAGATCTAGATCTAGGTCTAGATCTAGATCTAGATCTAGATCTAGTCTAGAGAGAAAGAGAGAGAGAGAGAGAGAAAGAGAGAAAGAGAGAAAGAGTGGTACTTTGCCTTGCAAATTATGTAATTGGTCTATCTTAGGCCTAGATGTACATTTGATGGATCGCTTTTTTTTCTTCATAAACCAGCTGTTAACTCCCGTGCGCGAAATAAGGTCCCAGTTTTTTTAATGACTTTTTCGCCAGTTGCAGCCCATGCCGATCCGACATCGAATGTTGAGATCGCGATATCTCCGGAATTATTTGAAGATACATTTTATACTTGCACCAATTTGTAGTCAAAAACTTTGCCGTCCATTTGGTAATATTTGAACTAAATAATTTGTTTGTAGAATATGAGAAATCATGGATCGAATATCACATTTCCTAATAATTTCAAAAATATCCGCGAACTTTGGACACCCCATCAATTCATAACATAAACAATCTTCAGTCATATCAGTTAAACATGTAGTATAGATCTACTTACCGTTGTCTGCCGGCCTACGTGAAGACAGATGGATAAATTCTTTATGGAGAACTTATTTCCTTTGTTTGTGGAGGGATGAAACAGATATCACGATACTAAGTGCCATTTTGCAATTAATTTTGTAAATTTCTCGGGATATGGATGCGTACGAAATGTAAACAAAACACCTGCCAAACTTTGTGTGCGCGAATTAAAGCAGTGCGCGTAACCATGGCAAATACCGCATCACTCTGTACGCATGCGCGCTAGAGAGATGTTCGACGTCACAATGGCACAGCGCGATGTTCATGGCAACAGTCTTGTGTTCTTCTTCTTCTTCTTCTTCTTGAATTCCTCCGCTTGGCGAAAACTGTGCACAAGGCCTAGGAGATTTAAGTATTAGGTGCAAATCACAGGAAAAGTTAAAGGACAGAAACAAACTTTATAGAGATCTTGGCTTGATTATCAGTGATGATAATCGTCTTGTGAAAAAAGGGATCTGTGAGTACTTATTGGGCCAGGAGATAGAGGGAGAAACCAGGCTTTAAAAAATAAAAAAAAAAATCGCGCGTGTAGAGAGGGAATGCGGTCCCCGGTATATTAATCACCATGATGACTATATTGTTTCATTTAATAGTCTCATCTAACAACACTGTAGGATCAATCTGGGCCCCGTATTACAAAGAGTTGATATCAATCGTAACTATGTACATAAGAGATGGGAGACTGCAAACTTGCGATTGATTGGAGGTCTTACGATTGATTTGGATCAATCGTAACTCTTTGTAAGACGGGGCCCAGAAATGATTATCAGGGGATTATGACATTTTGAAGCTTCTTCCGTGATGTATTACTTTAAATATCAACAAGGCGATCAACAAGGCGACTTGTTACAATTCGCCAACATGACCAAGAGGCCTTGTTTAAGACGAGAAGATGACTCTGTAAAAACTCGCCAATGCGCCTTGTTTTAGTCGAGAAAGCGAGTTGTTAAAACTCATCAAGGCGCATTGTTTAAGTCGAGAAGGCGAGTTGTTTTAAACCCACCTTCTCACCTTCTTGGTCTTAAAGGGCAATCTAAGCCTTGTAATAACTTCATCGATATGGAAGCAGAAAAATAAGAGAAGCAGAAAGGCGAAAGTTTGACCAATAATAAGGGAGTTACGAATGTTTGAAATATGCGATCACTAAATCAATGCTTATCTCAAATTGGCAATTTAGTCTCCCGTTTGTCGTGTGCAAAACTATCATCACTTTCCCTCTTTCTCATAAGTGCCTTCTCCCTTGGGGGCACTACTCAAAATATATCATGGAGGGCATATTATTACAGGTCCTCTAAAAAGAAAATACGCTCCCAAATCACACATTTTGAAAAATCTACATTCTAATCATTTTATGTGTTGAAAGAAATGGGAAAGTAGTCCGTCACTTCGTCACAGTCACAGTGAAAATACCGATTCAGCGAATAATGAAGTGCCCATACGTATAATAATTACAACTTTCAAAAATTCATAACTCTCTTATGTTTTGTCCGAATTGAGTCAAACTTTCAGCAGCCGGCTTCTCTGATCTTTTCTGATTTCTTTAAGAGTAGTTTGGATTTCCATTCAATAAGGCGCCTTGGTGAGTTAAATTACAAGACGCATGTTTAAGCATCCGTAAAAGGGACATATTGTGTAAAACATTACAGGCATTTCGAAAACGCACGGATAATGGATTTTTCCAATCATTACTTAATTTTACCACAAACAAGAAATTACCAGAGCACTTAAAACATGTTTACCTCAGGCTAAATTTTGTAATTCAGTGAAAATCAACAATACGCTCTACCATGCAATGATAAACTGAGAAAAATTTCCATTCGCTATTTGATCAGAGCCTCTGGAAAATTTGGAACTCACCCTCTGGATATTACCCTCTAGAACAATCGACCCCGTGTGTGTGTGGGGGACTCGCACATGATATATTGTCTTTTGGCAATTGGGGGCGATTGTCCTTGGTTGTCCGGGGGGTAATTGTCCTAGGGGGTAATTTTCAGGGGTGGGGTATGATAACCTATAACCTATAGGGGGTAATTGTCCTCGGGGGGTGGTTGTCCTTGGTGGTACTTTTCCGGGGGGTGATTTTCCGGGGGGTAATTGTCCTGATACGGTCTTAGGGGTAATCGTCTGCGGGGGTAATTGTCCTTGGGGGTGATTTTCCTAGGGTAGTTTCCGGGGGGTGATTGTCCAGGGGTGATTTTCCTGGGGGTAATTGTCCTTGGGGGTAATTTTCCGGGCGGTGATTGTCCAGGGGGTAATTGTCCTGATACGGAAAAGTGGTACAGCTCTTAAATTTGTATTACGTAGCCTCATTCGTTTATTCATACAGATAACTTTACCAATCATTTTGTATAAAATTACTCTTTGAATATGGGAGAAATAATTTACAATTATTGTGTATTTATGCAGTAGGAAAGAGTACAGAGACTAGAAAATAATCCTCGAATTTCATTTAATTGTGTTAACATTGAAATGAGCTCGTTGTTTAAAGCAACACCTGTATCAAATTAGAAGCACATACTTTGAGTGGTACGGTTTACATTAAAAAGCAAAAATATATGAAATTGCCATTTATTCTATGTCACGGTGAAAATACGATCATAAGTGATTATATGATAACAAAACATAGCATATCAATGAAACATACGCACATTATTCGTAGAAACGACTTGCAATAAATCTAAGTGTATCGGCCGCAGTCTTTGGGACCGACATCCATCTAGACTAACCACCCATGAGTCCATCACTGTCGGTCTCATGGGCTGTTGGTCTACTGAGATATCCCCGAGACCAACAATCCATCTGTTCTTTATATTTTGTTAAAGAATTGTAAGTAAATGGCAACATAATATACCTGAACCGAAATGTAAAAAGTGTAATAAATCGACAGGTATGACTGGCTTTACAGAAAGTAAATTACGTGTATACAACAAACAAGAAATGATTACGATACTCTTTTTCGTCATCAGTTTGGTCAAAATGACATCTCAAGTGTTCATGAATTGTGGGGTGTCTATAAAAAAACCCATACTCTAAACCTTGGACTTTGACGAAACGAAATCTGGAGCAAATGTCAGTTGAACACTCCTGTATATATATATATATATATATATATAGAAAGATCTTTGACGAGCTTATTTAATTTGAGCCATAAAGAGGTTTGTTTTCCAGTGGCGTGGTTATGGGGGCACGGGGGAGATGCCCCCCACCCCCATCGAGAAAAGGATAAAGGGGGAAGGGGAAACGGACGAGAAAAGAAGAAACCTGGACCACTTCCCTCACCCCTCAATCAGTAGCCTTGTACTTCGCATTTCATTATCCGAGTAAGACCGGTGCCCCCCCCCCATTGTTCTAGTGTCCCATCAAAGATTGGACGCCAATGACGCCAATGACGTTTCCACAGTCCTCAATACGATACAAGCAGGCTTGCGATAAATGTCATTTATACTTTTCTCCTTGTTATATGTTATCTATTTTTCTCTCAGGTGAAGCGTCCTACTTCAATACGATTTGCATAATATATTGTAAAGTGAAATATCTATCAAAAGCATGCAATGTTCATGTAGAGTCATGCACTCTGTTTATCATTGTTAGTATATGCACATCATGCTCATTACTATTTTGTCCTAAGTATTGTTTTGTATTTATCATTACGTTCATTATTAGTAATATCGTTTTTTATAAATATTATCAGTATCAATACTATAATTGTAATAGTCGTAATGATACATTTGGAAGCTTATTTTATTCTACGGTCTGGGATTTTTTAGTAGTGACTTCTGCGGACTGTAAAACTCGGTGATGATATTATTATTCTCCCTGTTAATCACAATCTAATCACTATCGACACGAACACGATTCATTGCTCTTTACTCTGTTTGATTTTTGCTTCATCGACGTTCTTCGCATATCAGGTTACACGTGTTGTTGCAGACACGAAGACTATTCAGTAATCGACTGATACAAAATATTTTCTACCATTTCATTGTCATTATCGGTATCCTCGATGAACTGCCTTTCCAGCTCATAGTATTTTGGTTCTTCATTCCCGAGACTTTTCACATACCCTCCTTGGCCCATGGGCGCATTCTCATACAGCAACTCATCCTGGACTCCTACAATCACTTTCGGGTCATTCGGTTTCAACATCCGAATCAAACCGTTTGGATCGGTTGAGGTGTTATCCGGTTTGATTGGTGCGGAATTACTTAGACGGAGATCGGGCTGCAAGTCTGCATTAACGGTTTCCTGTGAAGAATCCTGATTTTTCATCGAACCTGGGCTACTCTTGATGGAAATGGTATCTTCTAAGCTCGAGGGCGAGGCTTCCAAGTAGCCAGTTGTTGATTCGGGAATTTCTGTCACATTAACGTAGTTTCGATAACAGCCGTTTGGTGGGTGATTTTCATAAGCGTTCATGACGATGACATTGACAACTGAGGGCCTGTCTTCAAAGAGGAAATCGTAATGATCTTCATCGCCAAAGACGTCTGTGGTAAAACCTAGGTTGGAGAAAGTGAGCAAGACAGAGGGAGAGAGAGACACACACAATCAAATGAAGAAAAAAAAACAATAAAACAAAAAAGAGAAAAACAACCAGGACAAATATAAAACAACAAAATGGGTAAGTGCGAGTTGGATTCGGCTGTTGGTCCGTAGTAAAATAAAGTAACACAATCAAGGCAAGGACAAGGCGGTAGTATAGAAAATTATTTGGTTGATTATGCAGTTTATACAAATTTATAAATATCAAAGAAGAATTGAATTGATTTTGCCCAATTACAGTGAAGGAGATCCATGATTTTCTATCAGGAGTGGGGGAGGCACAGATCCCAAAATCATTAAAATTATGTGGCAAGCTTCTTTCAGTTGTTCCCTTTAGGCCACAAAAAATGATTTTAAGTAAAAGAAGTATATATATCAGTCCTTGATTCTCTTTTTCTTCTCTTCCTCCGCCCCTTTCTTGTTGTTCTTCCAGTAGGGAGACACGTTCCCCCGGTGCCCCCCCCCTCCCCCCCCCAGATCCGCCACTGAGAAGAAATTAATAGCGCACCTTTCGCTTGGACCGATCGACTCTTTCCATCCGGGTGTCCCCGAAAAACCCTCTTGGGCGATTTGATAGAGGGCGCGTATCCTTTTGGAAGTCCGCCCATGATGGAGGGCTTTGTGACGTAGGTATAGAGTCCGTCATGAAGCTTCGAATCTCTTTCTCCATGCTCTACGTATATATGGTTCAGCGAGCATTCCTCTGAGCTCTCGGCGTTGAATGATGCGTTGGACAGTACTCGGGTTGGCGTGACAACAGGGTGGGTGCCGTTCTCCACGTGTTTATCTGCGTGACTTAAAAATGATGTTTCCGCATAAATATAATGTTATTTAGAATATATAATAAACTAGATATAGGCCTACACTCTCTCCTCCTACTACTCCCTTCCCCTACTTCTCTTTACTCTCATGTCTGCCTATGCATGGCTGCTCCATAAGAAAATATCCTTACAGTTTTAAAGAATTCTTGCACGTAACAGTATAGAAAACATGGGTATAGGCGTAAATATCTATGTTGCCCTAAAACAACAACAAACAAACAAACAAACAAACAATTATAAAACGTTTTGTGTAGTAGGACAATTCATCAATATTCAGAGTTTGACCAACTTTGACGACACAACAGATAATGTGACGTTTTGTCTCCGCTGATCACAAAGTAGGTCCAAGACTGCGCATGGATGACTCTTGGTAAAAGAAATGAAGAGCGCCATCTAAAATATCAAACTATTTAAAAATAAACATGTTTTAGAAAAACTAAACACTGTCTTCACCCACTTCTTTTACACCCCCCTCGCTCTCTCTCTTTCTACCGCCCCTTCACTCTCTCTCTCTCTCTCTCTCTCTCTCGCCCTCCCTCTTTCTCTCTTCCTCCCTCTACCTCTCACTCCCTCCCTCCCCCTCTCTCTCTTCTCGTTTTTATCTCCCTTCCCCTTTCTCTGTTCTGTTGTCTTCAGTAGATGGGGGATTTGTTGTATGTTTTAGTACGTGTTGACAGCCATGCCTATTGGGCACTTTTCTCACTTTGAGGAGACCACTTTCACTTTATCTTTCTGTACGAGGTGAAATAACAACTTACTGACGACGTCGAAACACGAGGACGAAGAGAACGAAAGCGATGATGAGGAAAGATGTTGACGTGACGATGGCCACAGGAAGCAAAAAGGCTACAATTCAAGATAAAAAGAAGAAAAAAAGGGTTTGTCGGCAACATTTTCAAATCATCTGAATAATGAGGGAGATGGCCGTTTTGGGAGGATAAGGGATGTCCTTTGATTGAACACTTGTGGCCCTTGAGTCATGCTCCTTACTGTTACTGGAGTAGTTTCAGGGGGCAGGGGCACACCCCCTCCACATCGAGTGGTGAAAAAAGCGAGAAAAGAGGGAACTAAATGGAAAAGGGGTAAAGGATGAGAAAAGAAGTCGTCTGGAATACCTCTAGCGCCCTCTTATCAACAGACTTGTAAATTCCCATGTCATGCATTTTCCGAGTAAGACATGATGCCCCCAATCGTTCCAGTACCCCCTCACTGCTCACTGCGAGCTGCACAGAAATCACATGACAGAAACTTGTCTGATGTGACTTGAAGCCCCTCTAAAGTGTTGGGAGCCCCAAATTCGCTAAAAATTTGATGGCAAAATTTCACTTAAATTGTATCATAATGTGAAAGATGATGTCATGTAAAACACACTTCTGCAAAGATCCCCCCAACAAAAATGTATTTGAAGACAAATATTGATAAAAGATACACAATTTGGGTATAGTGTTGTACGCAGGAAACCTAAATTTTGTATTATTTCATTCATGTTCGACTTTAAACACATTTGTTTTGAAAATCCTTGCAGAAATGTGTCTTAACAGATATCGGAGACTGGGTTTTAGGTTGAAACAAAATGCCAGGTTTCAAATACCTATCTGAATTGTTCACATATTTGAGAAGAAGTTGAAGTCAAATCTATCAGTCTTTGCATTCGATTTCTATAACTTCGAAGCGAGTACACAGCTCAAAAGTCTGACATGTGCAATATATTTGATTCTCTCGTGACTGTTTCGTATGCTGAAGCTAGTAGCCCATCACGAAATGCAAAACTTGCTACCTTTATTTGCTTTAAAACACAACCACGCTTTCATGCAAGTCCCGGATGCAAGCGGATGGCGTGTCTAATGTTTTTTTCCCCGATGGCATGCGTATTCCCCGTTCAGACCACACAAAAATCACCATACAGTTTTACGAAACCTCGTAGAGCGAAACGCATATTTTGCATCGTTTCTTACGAAAACTCGACAAGCAGTGTCCCGTTCTAGTCTGAACGTCGTATTGTACGAAAATCGTACAGTGGGCGGGGCTTATCTTGAGCGCGCACTGATGATTGGCCAGCTGTCTTGTCAACTGACCTCTTCAAAACTAGTATCTTTATACGATCTTGTTCAGTATGCACGTCTTATACAACGTTTATTTTTGTAAGAAACTCGTATACAAATTATGAAGTCTGAACGGGCTCTAGCTTAGTCTCATTTCCTGAGAATGTTATGCACCATTTATGATTAAAAAGAGGAACTCATGCAAATCATGCTTACGGGATTGGCTCGATGCTGTTGGGGAAGGTGAAGACGTGCCGAGTGCAGAAGGCGGTGTCACGTGCAATGGTGGCGTGCCCAAAAGGGATGACGACATAATCATGGTGGGCGTGGTGCAACATGCAAGTGACTTACTCTCTGATGAGTGTGTAATCAAACCTGCCAATGTAACACGAGCTCGAGTTGTAGTGGTGGTCAGCGGAGTGGTGGTCGGTACCGGAGTCGTTGTGGCGATGGTTGTCGGAATCGTAGGAGTGGTAGGTTTGGTTGCAGGCTTTGTGGCAGTGTTAGGCGTCGGAGTGGCCACCACAACGTTTGGTTTGGCAAGCGGATTCCCCATTTCTCTGATGTAGTGGACGCTATGAAAGGAAAAAAGGTTGAAAAGGTATAAAGGAGATTTAAAAAATAGGGGCCGATATAAACCTAATATATTTCAATACTTTGGAGAGGATTCTCAATAATTTGGAATGGATTGAACTACAATAGTACAAAGGAGGCGATTCCTGATATGACTCACGAAAATGGATTTCCATGCCTCTCCATGAAAGAAAGGTCGAGTTGTTATTATTTCAAATGTAGGTTTTAAAGAATATCAAAGAAGGTATGTCCCCTGAGGAGCTTGCTCTTCAAATCCCCTCATGTTCAAAACACGACGAGAATTGTTTAGGTTTTAAAAGGTTTAGAAATGAAAGGTTTAGATCAAAGCTAATCTCGAGCTCTGGTATGGGAATCGTATTTTGAGAGGAAATCAGTTGCTATGATTTATTCTGGATTGTTTATCCTGCAGTAGATTGGTTGTTTGAACCAGTGAAATAAAAACAAAGGGACAAAAACTGACTGGGCATCATCTTCGATAAAAACCACAATTCCCATTTGCACATAGTGACCTATGTTAAGCACAATGGTGTCGAGCCTACTTACCCGGATTTCCTTATCTTTCTATATGCAAATTACTCAGCTATTTTCAGTGTAAGTTTCGTTGGATTCTGTTAGAATTTATTTTTTATATTTACCAGAACTCATGTTTATCTTCAACTGTCATGGCACATAATTATGTGCGTATCCAATATGTACACATCTATGTGTGCAGCTTGTGAAAGTGACTTTAAAGCCCCACTTCACTACTTGTAGCTACTTGCTCCCTCCATATAGAATACAATGCCTAAGCGGTGCCCGTTGGTCTCCCATGATCCTCTTTTTCTTATGTTAATTGAGAGCTGAGTTGATGAGATAACCACCTGTCAGTGACCATGCTGGGAGGTCTAATCCCTCCTGGCCAAACTAGTGCAGACGAGCTTTAAGCGAAATAGTCAAAACAATTTCTCATCAATTGATGACTCCAAAATCTCAAGGTATATACCAAAACATAACCACCCATTCCAAATTGCTTCCAGACAGTCTATCTTACAATAATCGCTTGAACAGAACTCAGCTGAATATTTAAGATCGAATATGTTATGAGAATGAACAATTCTTGGATTGATGTTAGCCTTTAAATTTGTTATTTTTCTCACCAGAGCAACGTGGAGTTGAACCGGATGTACATGACGGCACTCCTCACTCAGAAAAAAAGACTGTTTCCTGCCCAGTTTCCGGAAGGAAACTTTTAGGCAGTTTTACGTCACAAAAACGCGTCTAATGAATCGCTGTAACAATATCATGCTACGTGAAGAATACTCCAGACTTCGAAATTTTCGTTGTTAAGTTGAAATTGAGAACATCAAATATTTTCGCAAAATCCATTGAAGAGCAATTTCAATACCAAATTGTATGTCCCATAGAAATCATGTTTAGATTACGTTTATGTTTGCGCATTTCAAAAGGTGAAGTACAAGCCCATTGGAAGAGCCTTAGGGTTAATTTTCGATAGTAGTTGGGATCGTGTTATATATGGTGATCATAAAAGGGAAATCTAACCCTTCTAATAAGTTCATTTTTATGAAAGCATAACAATCAGAGAAACAGAATGGCGAAAGTTTGAAATATATCGGACTAATATTAAGAAAGTTATGAGTGTTTGAAATATGAGATCACTACAGCTGTGCGAATCTCAAGTCGGCAATTTTGTCAGTGGATTGTGACGTAGTGACGGATTTAATACTCTCCCGTTTGTCGCGTACAAAAATATCACATATATCTGTTTTTCTTCCAAGTGCCTTCACCCTCGGGGCACTACTCAAAATATATCATGGAGAGTACATTATTACGGGTCCTCTAAAAAGAACAGACCATCCCGAGTCATACATTTATGAAAAGTTGAAATTTTAGTCATTTTGTGGATTGGAGCAAACGGAAAGTTGTACGCCACTTCATCACATAGACATTATCAAGTCAACCCACTTGAAGAGCCCATACCTATAGTAATTGCAACTTTCAAAAATTCGTAACTTTCTAATTTTTTGTCCGATTTCATTCAAACTATCACCAAAATGCTTCTCTGATTTTTCTGCTTTATTCTAGACGAGTTTGCTATCAAGGTTGGATTTCCTTTCAAAGATATTCGACGTTTACCCGCTCAAGGGAATACTATATAGTTACATCGCATAACTTTCAAAATTGTCGTGCAGAACGTTATTACATGTATTTGGAATATACACGTACATGTATCGTATTATGAGGGGAGAAAGATAGAAAGAAATAAAGAGACAAAAATCTTCCTATCATTCCTTCTAAAATGATTTATCTTTCACATGAAATACATTGTAATTTATTGAAATGAGTTAGGAGATCTATATTTTGTATTCGATTTTCAAAGTTACATTTCAATGAAGAAAAAATACAAATAGAGAGGGTGAGAGAGAGAGAGAGAGAGAGAGAGAGAGGGGAGGGGCGGGAGGGAAGGGAGAGAGACGGAGAGAGAGGGGGAGGGTAGAGAGAGAGAGAGGGGGATAGAGGGAGAGAGAGGGAGAGAGATACAGAGAGAGAAGGAGGGAGGGGCGGAGAGAAAGGAAGAGGGGACGGAGAGAGAGAGGGGAGAGAGAGGAGAGGGAGTGAGAGAGAGAGAGAGAGAGAGAGAAGGGGGGAAGGTTTGGTCTGTCTCTTCGTTTCAAGTCGATGCGGAATGTTGAGAGCATGTTGACTACATGCAGTAAGGAATATCCCATAATATAAATCACCAGTCTACATATATATAGCTCAACGCTCTCACCAAGAGGAAACTTGCCCAGCTGAGATTCTACTCCTATTTCTTCTCCTCTTTCATCTTTTCTTTCTATCTTGAAAAACCCATCTATATTCTCCCTCTTCTTGTTCATCATGACCGTATTATACATTCCGTCTATTTCGTCCTCATCTTTCTTATTCTTCTTTCTTTCCACGGAGGAACATCTGCGAGTCCGCAACATTCTACATTCCCGTTTTTATGATCTTTCCGCTTCTATTTCTGAACTTTAAAATTTCTCCTTTTGGCTTCTTCTAATTCTTCACACTATAATGTAATTTTGTTCTTATGTGAAATTATTTTTCTTTCTTCCTGTCATTCTTTTTGTTTGTCTTTTTCGATCAAAGTGGCAAGTAATTGTCGAAGTCTCAAAGATCACATGCGCTGCATACAGGTATCAGTATACGTGGGACTCCATACAAACGTTTGGACCAAATATTTTATCTTTTTCTTGTCCCATGTCTCATAATATGAGGGCATTTTAAAAACAAACCTTTTCAAGAGACATTCCTGCTGTGATATTCTTCTAAACTGACATACAAACGGGAAGCTCACAAATTACTTTTCAATCTTTACTACAACTTAACCTTCTCTATAAAGTAATGTTCTACTGGTGGCAACGTATTTCAAATCCGAGGACAATTTGCTATTAGTACATCGTAGCGATATGAAGATATGTTGATGGTAATGAAAGCCGACTCAGGATATATATTTCAAGACCTCGTAGATTCAGGAAAGCGAAATTAACCCAGCTTCCCTCCATAAACTCTCTTGACGTGTAGATTAGGTTTCAGGCATGTATTCTGTTTACTAACATACAAGCTCGCCTGAAGCTATATTGCCGGTCGAAAAGGATGTATGATTTTTTTCTCGAAGGAGGGGGTGGTAGTTATGACCCATCAGTCATATTGGTGATGTTTCTTGACTGTCATACGTGAGGTCCTGGATGGGTGCGATCCATGCTCTACACTCTTGGACAATGTGTTTTACCCGCATTTGTCTCTCTCGACCCAGGGTGTGTTAAATGGGTACCTAGCAATGCTGGGGGTAATAATGATTGCAGGGGCCTCAGGAAGAACAGCATTCATGCTAGTGAGGCTTCCCTGGGTAAACAGAAATATTCTTACTGTTGCTGTTCTTGTTGTCTATCATTAATATCATTTTTCTTCTTATTCTTATTATTATTATCATCGTTATTATTGTTATTGTCATTATCATTATGAATATGAATATCAAAAGTGACAGTAATAATAAAATAACAATGACAACAACAATGATAATTATACATAATAGTAATAATGATAATAATAATGATTATAATGATAATGATTATAATAACAATAGAAATAATAATTTGATTTATATAGCGCCTTTTCCAGACGATACAAGGTGCCGTCCCTTTAATAGCTCTTCCAAATGTGCTACATATTTATTTCAAGTTTTAAGAGATTTTTATCTGTTCCACTTTCCATTAGCCCCATTTTTGTCTTAACATGGCAAGCGTTTTTCTGGAATGCTTTCAAAATGATAATATAATCAATTGACAAAATCAGGAAAGACAGTGTAAGGGTGCGATTCAAGCTATATATATACGCGTTTTGGCTGTCTTACAAGGGCAAACGTACGATGTAATTCAGTTCGTAAAAATGAATCATTAAAGATAACTTTTCGAACTGTTTTTGTAATTACATTGTGAAAGAAACTTTCTGGAAGCAACAGACTGATTGACTAACATAATTATATTTCTTGATCATAATCAAGACTTAGTGACGAGGTATTCCGTTAGCCTGTTATTAATGAATAAACTACAATACTTGGAATGCAGTCTACATACATTACTTGTTGCTATGTCGGGCAAGCCTCGAGCAAGATTACTGGTTGGCAAGAACAACCTTTCTTTAAACAGTATGCTTAGAATTTGAATATGTTGGTAAACCGGTCTATTGATAGTACACATGATTTTATATTTATACTGTGACGTTTTGGAATGACGAACATTGAAATAAATTTACTGAATCTTGCTTGAAATCACAATGCACTGTACACAGAAACGGGCCTTTTGGACTACACGCAAATTATTTTGATCCCAACTTATTAGCTGTTTTTCGGGATATAAGTTGCAATAAGAGGGCGTTGAAGTACAATCCTTTGCAGGGGACATTTCTTTGTGATATTCATCCAAACTGATACAAAAAGAACGAGAGAGCTCATAAAATTCTTAAATTCCTTTACTTCGCCCCACCCTTCTCTTTAAAGTATATCTTTCTTTTCTGTTTGTGGATATAAAAGTCTTCTGCCAACAGTAGAAAAAGTTATTTGAATTTTTTTATTTCAACGCCCTATTGTATTTCTTCTACAAATCATGTTCAAATTGTGTAGTTGTGCCATTCCAATTTCCGTGCATTTCAAATGGTGACGCATACGCCTTTCGAAAGTGCTTCAGTTGATTACTTGAAAGTTTTTGCGATCGTGCTCAGTAAATAGATTATTTCTCCGAGTACCTGTCAAGAAAATAATGATGTCATTGCCTCTCTATGTATTTCTCTCGTTTCTTTCTCTCTTTCTCACTTATGCTTATCACCCCCTCTCTCTCTCTCTCTCCCTCAATCCTCATCTTTCTCTCACTCTCTCCCTCTCTCTCCCTCAATCATCTCTCTCTCTCTCTCTCTCTGTCTTTCTCTCTCTCCTCCCCCTCTCTCTCTCTCTATCTCTCCCTCAACCCTCATATCTCTCTGTCTCTGTCTCTCTCTCTGTCTCTCTCTCTCTCTCTCCTTCTCTCTCTCTCTCCCTCAACCCTCATCTCTCTCTCTCTCTCTCTCTCCCTTTTAGCTCTCTCTCTTTCTTATTTCCTCCTCATTCTCTCTTCTTTCATTTTCTTTCTGTCCTCTACACGTCCTCTCTTTGTATGCTCCATGATTATGTTTTCCTCCAAAGGTCGGCTAGCTAAAAACCAAATGCTATAAACTGCTTTCAGTGTGTTCAATCTGACCTATTTCAAAGTTGCAGGTATGTCTGTTTAAGGTCTCCTAACTTCGTTTATTTCTTGTTATATTCATTAAGTTTAATGGAGAACATTTTTTTATTATCATTATTCGTGTTTAAATTTTTCCTGGATGACGTAATGCAATTCAAGTTGAAGGACAATTTTTCAGGTTATATTGTGACGCTTAGGCAAAGGAACCAATCTTTAAGACAATTTATAATGAACATTAATTCTGCTATTATTTACTTATTTGTATATAAACGGAAAACATGTCATCAAAGAGTTATCGCTAGGAGTCTAAAATGATCCAAATACTATTACTTAAATTTGGCTCAGGAACAGGATGGAGGCGAGGGGAAGGAAGGGGAGAAAGAAGACGATTGGGTGAAGGAGGAAGAGAAAAAACGACGAGGGCGAGATATTGAGAACGGAAATACATCTTGTTAACCAGGATGTGAGGCAAAAAAGAAAAGTAATTCCAGTAGTACGTCACAAAATACGTAACACATCAGATGAAAAATGCCAACCCCCGTTGTCCAAGATCTCTTTGGGTTAGGATTAAAGATAATGTTGAGTTCTGACAAAAAGTGAAAAATAATTAGGAAGTTTCTCATTCTTTGTAGGTCAGGTTTTAATAATATAGTAGAAGTGTGTGGGGGTGTTTCACAAAGATCCTAAGTTGGACTTAAACATTATGGAGAGCCATTTGTAGCCTTGAAATAAAATACATTGTATATTCAAAAGCAAGTATTCAAGTATTTTAGACTTTTCATAAATTCCACATCAAGAACATGAAATCTCATTGATAACAGAAAATATGAATGATTTGAATCAACATTTTATGGCTTTTAAAATAACTTTTACAAAATATTTTCAAAGATGCTAATGGCTTTCCATAATTTTTAAGTCCAACTTAGAGATAAGTTCAACTTAGGATATTTGTGAAACATCCAAAAAGTTTTGACCAAACTCTAAGGCCTCATGCGCGTATGTAGTACCAGTGGTTTTCAGCAAGACCTATCTAAATTTCTCTTGTTGATTCCAAAACCTCACACTAGGCCTATTAACCAATTCTCATGAGCTGCACAATCAATTCTTTCATCATACATTCACAAGATAACTATGATGATGATGATGATGATGATGATTATGATAATAATAACATTATGACAATAATGATTAAATGATGTTATCAATAATGATAATAATACTAATAATACTAATAACAATTGTAATAATTATAATAATAATAACAATTATAATAATAATAATAATAATAATAATAACAAAAATAAAAAAATAATAACAACAAAATTATGTCAGAATTATCAAATGTGCTTATATATTCTCTGCTTTTCAACTTAAATTGTTAATGTATACACCCTCATAATTATGTTAACCAGTATCATGTATCTCTTTGCCATTGATTATGTATATCTTTTCTCTTTATATGTAAAGAAGATGAATCTTCATAAAATATGGACAATCAACTATAAACAATGATGTATGATGACCAGGGGGGTTTCACAAAGACTAAGATCGACTTTAAGTTGGACTTAAGTATGGCGGGCCATTCATGCCATTGGTTGCTATCCCCATTGGTCTCTAAATTATAATCTTTAGATAATAGTTTTTCCTTCAATAATGAAAGATCAAAAAATGTAAACTCTGTAGATTTGAGACCACGATTTGTACGTCCCTTGAAAGACAAATGCCAGTAAATGGTAAAAGCAAACAGTGGCATGAACGGCCTGTTATACTTAAGTCCAACTTAAAGTCGATCTTAGTCTTTGTGAAACACCCCCCAGAACTCAAGTTCATCTTTAAAATCAGGATGTATTTCGAAACAGTGATTCCAGGATAAGGTCCAGGAGTAAACAACATATCAAATCAAAGATGCCACCCCATGTTCCCGGATTTTTACAGTTTAAAGGGAAATCTAACCCTAATAGAAAACTACTCTAAAAGAGAGCAGAAAATCAGAAAATAAAATTGGTGAAAGTTTTAATGAAATCGGACTTTTAAAAAAAAAGTTATGAAATTTTAAACACTATACGTATAGGCACTTCAAATCGATTGAATCGGTAATATAACTTTGACAAAGTGTTTCAACACACAAAATGACTGAAGTGTCAATTTCTCAAAATGTATGTCTCAGAAGTTTTGATTTTAATAGGACCTATAATGATATGCTTTCCATAATATATTTTGAATAGTGCCCAAAGGGAGACGGCATCAGAAATGAATGATATTTGTGTACACAACAAACGGGAGCGTTGTCCGTTACAATCCACTTACAAAATTGCCAATTTGAAATTTGCATAGATGTATTGATCTCATCAAACATTCATGTCTCTAATATTGGTCCGCTATATTTCAAACTTTTTCGTTTCTCTTATTTTTCTGCTATCATAAAAATTAACTTACTAAAAAGTTGTGTTGCCCTTTAACTTTGTTCCGTATGCAGGGACATATTCGATTTTTATTAAAAAATGACTAGCCGGATGAACAAAGATCAAGACAAAATAAAACAGGAAGATAATATGGTCTAAAATAATTAGAATACTAAGTATGGATGGATTATCAACTCATATTCAAAGAAACAAGCAACAAGTGGTGTAAGAAAGACAGAAACGAGGTGTAAAATAGGAGCTACTAAAGGTAGATTATCAACTCATCTTCATTATGTAAATGCAATGTAAACTACCTGAGCCTTCTATTAATGTGAGCAAATAAATGATCAATGTTTGAAAGTATTTGGACTAATAAATTAAACGAAATGAAAGAATAACATGATACCAGCATTATTAACGACAGAGAAGGAGGAAATAGACGCAACAAGTGAAGATATCAAATAAAGACATCAAGGAATGCAAAACCATGGTAGATACGATGCAAAAAGAGTAAAAGACAAATCAATATGGGAAGCTTACCTCTTTATCTCGATGTTAATCCTTTGAAGATGACCAATGATGTACTTCTTGAAGTACAAAATGTAAAGCTTAATAAGAAACCAAGCAGCTAGTCCACCTTAAATTATAAAAAAAAATTCTGGCAAGTTTTGTCACCCGTGATGAAAAGTATACTAAAACGCAAAAGTCGACTGAATCAGATTCCTAATTCACTGAAGGATTCGGTCAGAAATGATTACGTACCTCAAAGACGGTTTGAGCGAATTATGCAGTTTATATACGAGACGAAGTGAACGGGTTCACGAGTAAGTGACGTCATTAGCTGCCGACAACTACCGGTTAGGCAATCCATGAGCTCGCATATTCTAAATGATGTTGTAGCTTTTTTAAATAAATATCTCACACATTGCTCCAGAGTGTTTCACTAATGTGTTCACGATTTCCCTTCATAGAGATAGTACATTTCTTTGTATTTCCTGTAGTTTTTTAAACACGTACTGTGCTTGAGGTAAATATGCAAGCAATCACATTTTCTTAGGCTAATAGCTTGGGCACTAGGTCTCTCTCTCCCTCTCCCTCCCCCTCTCTCTCTCTCTCTCTCCCTCTCTCTCTCTCCTCTCTCTCTCTCTCTCTCTCTCTCTCTCTCTCTCTCTCACAACCCTCTCTCTATCCTTCATTAATTCTGTATTTTGCTCTCACGTCTATTTCTTTCTTTCTCCCCTTCTCTCTCTCTCTCTTTCTCTACCTTCTGTTCTATAATTCTGAGCGATGAAGTTATCGTACAGGTGCCCCAATTGAAAATTACAAAAAAATCCCTTTAAAGGTACTATGTCCCATTTGCAGCCAACATCAAATTCTGTAGAACTTTGCAGGAATTATGAATATGTCACGTATGTCCTATCTGTGAAATTTAAACGTTAGCAGTGTCCACTCATAGTATTCAAATGATGCAAGGAAACCTGTTTACTTTCTAGACTTCACTGTCAGACACTGACTGACTGACTTCTTTTTCTTTGGTAATAGCACATAGAATGAGCATGAGGTTAGGGTACATGAGCATTTGTCTACATCAATAACCCACTTCTTGTAATGGCCAAAATTAAACTGATTGAATCTTTGCGCAGCACAAAATGTACGACCATTCGGTACAAGGGTCTGAAAAATCAGACTATTTACTAAAATGATTGCAATCACTAAAGTCGATTCGACAACTAACGGTCGTTATTTTCCCACAAAAAGACATTTTCAAGCCCATCGTTTTGAGGAAGTTCTAAATTAGTATTATTTTTCAAATGCCGGTGGAGTTTAACCTTTTCATTTTTTTGGCCTGCAAATGGGACATAGTACCTTTAAACGAACGTTGAAACATTTACTGTTCCAGTTGACTATCCAGATTGATACTGGTTGCCTAGGAAACGCGATATCGGGGGCAAACTCCATGCTCGAAATATTTTTTTTAATGGATCTGCGCAAGGTGCTATACCTTGACATGCTATATGTAGAGGAGTCTCGCAGTTACCTTTCAATTTGACGTCATAGAAATGAATATGTATAAGCACCCGAAAGCAAAATATGTAGTCTTGGTTCAATTTGGAACATGAGCAGTGGAGCAGTGGCGGATCCAGGGGCCCGGGGGCCGGCCCCTCCTAGAAAAAAACAGGTAAAAACACCCTTTTTGAAAAAAAGAAGTTGGGCCCCCTCCTGGCGCCCAAGGGGTGGCGGTGGAAAAAAATTAACCCTTCCCGTAGGAAAATTTTTTCGGGTGCCAAAAAAATTTGTGCTCACTACCCTGGCGCCCAAGGGGTGGTGGTGGAAAAAAATTACCCTTCGGAGGAAAAAATTTTCGGGTGCCAAAATTTTTTTTTGCTCTACCCCCCCCCACTGAGCGAAAAATCGACCGGCACGATTTTCAAATTTTCGCACGAAGTGGGCCCCTTTTTAGGCCCCCTCCCTTGCCGCCGGCTGGATCCGCCCCTGCAGTGGAGTGCGTGACCGTGTCCGTGCACGGGCGCCTAACTCTGGCCTTACTATAGAAGCTGGATTGAAGCTTGCGAGGGGGTTGGGGGTTCAACCCCTCCCCACACACGCCAAATTTCTGTCGGCAAATTCGGTCGCCACTTCTGTCGGCAGAAAAGGATAAAGAAAAAGAGGAAGGAGGGAGGAGAAAGAGGACAAGCCAAAATATAGAGGAAGAATTGAAGAGAAAGGGAAAGGAAAAGGAAAGGAATTAAACAGGAAAGAAAAGAATGAAAAGGAAAGACACAAATGGAAGAAAGAAAATGGAGTGTGTGTGTGTGTGTGTGTGTGTGTGTGTGTGTGTGTGTGTGTGAGAGAGAGAGAGAGAGAGGGGAGGGAGAGGAAGAAGAAAGGAAAAGGAAAATATAAAAGTACATATAGGAAAGGAAAAGAAGCAAAGAAAAAGAAGCAAAGAAGGAAAGAGACAAGAGAGGAAAATGATACGCGCTGGTAGAGATAATAGATATACATGTATAAGCGGAAAGAAATAGAAGAGCGATAATACTATTTTAAAAAAAAGCAAAATAAAAAATAAAAGTAGTGTCCCTTCAATGGCTTGGCCCACAGCCCTCATTTCTTAACTTTACTTGAATAATATATTATTATTATGATCATGCTAAATATGAAATTCATCTCTATCATGATAACCGCATGCCCTTCAATTCTCTTCTTTCTTCTATCCTAGCTATATCATGAAAAAACATAATTTTGCTGAAATGGAAACAATAGTTTAAAATTTGTTACAATTTTCAACAAATTAAGTAAATCAGTTATTTCTTTAGCGCGTGATTTTTCTTTGTGTATTTAGCCACCCCCTCTCTCTCTCTCTGTCTCTATTTTTCTTTCTGTCTGTTTGTCTCTCTCTGTCCCTCTCTGTCTGTCTCTCTCTTTCTTTATTTCTCTCTCTCACTAGGATGTACTAACACATATTAATTCCAACAACACGAAATCGACAGATGATTATATTGCAGTTAAAGTGAGCGTGATGGCGAAATATACATTTTTTGACAAACTTGAACTAAAGTCAAGAAGCGTGGGAAAGAACACTCCTTATTTCTCAAATAGGACATTGGTCTTGTTTCTAGTTGAGAGAAGTAGAAGAATTTAAACAAACAAATGAGAACGCATAAAACTTTGTTCACTAAAAAGAACCATATTGTGCTTGTATTATTATTGTGAAGCAAAATATCAAAGGCAGTCATTGTAAACTCGACCTTCGCGGGCGTTTAAAATCACGACATGCCTTATACTCTTTGCACACGACTATTATTTTGTTAGGGAACCAGTAATCAATACCATTTCCCTAGTGTGATTGTTTTAGTCAACTAAAAATGTATATCATTTTATGATCTGGATCATGAATGGCAAAATCGCCGCTTTCTAAAATAAGAAAACTCAATGAAATTTCTTGCGTTTAGAGCTTAAGTAATTAGTCAAGAGAACATCCAAGGTATTTATGAATGTGTTTATTTCAAATTACTGGTAACAATGTGAACAGCATATACATGTATCTTACGAAAGGAGTCATTGCCATTTTTGTGATCTTGAAAGAGATGGTAACCCTCAAACCCTTCGTAGAATAAAGGCCTTTATTCATAACTTTGTTTCCCAAAAATAATTTACCTGGTACTTAAATGTACATTCTTATCTCACTAACACTGTATCCGATAGAACCAAATACATGTTATTAGTTTTGTCGTTGATATGAAGCAGAAAAACTAACTGACTGAGTGGAAATATTTTTGTTAAGGGGGGGGGGTGCACGAACGTCTAGACACCCATAGTCATCGTACATGAAATTCAGGCAATAGAGTAATTTGTACTTCACTGGCGGCCTCGGGAGAATTAGCGGCATAACTCTTAAATTATATAATTGTACACGCGAAATTGGTCAAGTGGGTGCAATGAAAGTGCATGTGCAAGTGCGGATGGGGTTCTGGTACGTAATGTTTATAATCCAATACTAGTGTATTTTAAGAATTAATAAATAAAAAACATATTCGAATTCAGAGACGAAGTTTAATGAGAAGCGATTCTGTATGATGATATAATGTGACGTTTTAGTGTCACTTTAAAAACATAAAGGGTCGAGCATGATTTAATTATAGATAAATTGTTCCATAAATCGGGGGCCATGATGTCTGATTGATTTATGTGCAATCAACAATCTGGTTTAAACTTGTTTACATGCATTTTATATTTGTTTGTAAACCTCTCATGTCCAATTCAGGCCATGTCCAAATTATTGTGGGCCGGTCTTATTACTGCCCTTTGCTGCGAAGTTCTCAGGTCATTTGATTTATATTCTTTAGAATGCCCTTCGATGCATCAGTGTTGTTCTCTTGTGTGAATGTCATCAGTATGTATCACGTCATTTCCCTTTTTCATATTGTATCTTGTATACTCACTTCGTTTTATATAGGCATAGTACCATGATCCAATTCATTTATTTATTCATTTATTGCAACCAAGAAGATTGATTGAAACGTATGTACTTCAAAATACCTGTATAACATAAAGAACTAAAAGTATTCCTTTCTTATTCGTAATACACAAGACTTGATATTTTACAAATTTGTATTTGTGTGTAAATAAACTACATGTATTTCATAGATAAATGAGATGTGGCCCCTTTAGCAACCCCTGTTCTGACCTGTCACTGTTGAAGTGGCAGAATAGCGAGTGCACAGTGAGAGGCCACAGTTTCCATGGTAATGATTTATATATTTATGTAAACATTGTTTTGAAATATTTGTTTTGCGCTTTATGGCATGACTTTCTGCAATGAAAACAAAACAAATTATCATCTTAATAAAGTTACTGCATGTACTATAACTGCTGCTGCGACTGGTGCTGATATGTTTCTACTATACTACTACTACTACTACTACTACTACTACTACTACTACTACTACTACTACTACTGCCACAACCAACTACTACTACTACTACTACTGCTGCAACTACAACAACTACAACAACAACACTACTACTACTACTACTACACACTACTACTACAACTACTACTACTACACTACCACAACACCAGCACAACTACAACACCACAACAACAACCACTACTACCACTACACAACAACACTGACAACTACAACAGCAACAACACACCACACACCACCACAGCACCACTACCACCACCACACCACCACACCACACACTACTCACCAATACCACCACCTACAACACCACTACACCACACACTACTACCACCACACCACACTTCTACCACCACCACACCAACAGCACCACTACACCACCACCACCACCACCACCACAACATACCACTACAACCACTAATCCCACACCGCCGCTGCCCTGCTGCAGCACACCACCACACACACCACACCACTAACAACCACCACCACCACCACCACCACTACACACCACCACCACCACTACAACCAACCAACACACACCACACACAACAACCAGCCGCTACTACAACAACAACAACAACCACTACTACTACTACTACTACACTACTACCACTACTACACTGCTACCACCTACTACTACTACCACTACTACTACTACCTACTATAACATACCACTACTCCTACAACAACTACTACCACTACTACTACTACTACTACTACTACCAACTACAACTACTACCACTACTACTTCTACAACTACTACTACTCACTACTACTACTACTACTACTACTACTACTACTTCTACAACTACTACTGCTGCTGCTGCCGCTGCTGCTGCTACTACTACTACTACTACTACTACTACTACTACTACAACACTGCTGCTACTACTAGTACTACTAATGATAATAATAATAAGTAATTTACTACTATGGGCTTACTTTCCTAAATCACTACCTAATTAACACATAATGTATCTGGAGTGTATATAATATAGACGTGACAGTTTGAAGTCCAGTGAAAGATATTTTAAGGAGCTGATGGAGAGAGATAGAGAAGGGGGAGAGGAATGAAGATAGGGTGGGAGAGGAGAAAGAGGGAGAGAGAAAGAGGGGGAGAGAGATAGATTCAAATTCAGTGGTTTACCTTCATGCTGCATCAAATTGTGATTTTTTTTTTCTTCTTTTCTTTATTACAATTTTTTCGGGCACATTGTGAACCATGGCTAATCAATTGAAGCTTGATTATATATTGATTTCTTTTGATTTTGCTAGGTAGGAAACATAATAAAATCTCAAATTATTTATTTCTTATTACAACCCCCCGCCCCCTCCCCAGAAACAAACAGATTCTCCACCAACAAATATTTCCGTTTAAAAGATGAATTCGTTTCGATTCTGTTTTTAAAAAATGACATGGCACACGCAGGCATATGGAAATCAAACGAATCCTACAGCACAATCTAAATGGCAATCACGATAAACAATAAATGAAATAGACGAACATAATTATCTCATCAACCCCTGTGAACGAAAATCGCTTTTGAATCATGATCCCTAGGCCTACACATAGCACAGTCAATTTTAAAATTAAAAAAATAGGCAACCGCCGTCTCGTTATAGTCTTATAGTCTCGTTATAGATCACCCGGCAACTTTTAGGTGATTTGATATTGTTTTCAGTTGCATTGCCAAAATAGTATATTTTACATATTAAGTTTTTTTTAAAGAAAAATGCTTTATTCTCTTGATAACATTTTCTCTTAATTAAAAAGAAATCATATTAATATGCATAAATTTGCATACAATAATCTAAATCATAGCCTCTATTGAATTCATTATACAAATAAAACATCCACGCAGTTTATCATCTATAGTAATGGGACATCATAAAAGTTTAAATAAAAGTTGGACTTCTTTTTTTTTTTTTTTTTTTTTTTGCAACTTATACTTCTTTTATACTGTTGTCCTGAGAGAAAAGTTTCTCTTTTTGTTAACCCTCCCCTACCCGACCTCTCCCTTATCCTTATCCCCTCCCCTCTTAACCGGTGGACGACTGGCTCTGGGTTCCAATTGTTTGTCTAATACTCAGGTTTTCCCATTTAGAAAAATGAATAGTGAGAGTTCCCTCATTGCTGCCAATTTCCTTTCTTCTACTTTATCCCCTATTATACTATTCTTTATTTCATTAAAAGAGGGTGGTTTTTTAAGTTCTCTATTTCTATAAATCAGATATTTAACAAGAATTAAAACATGATTCATTAATTGATATTTTCCTTTATTTCTCTCCTCTTTCCCATACAGAATTTCCTCCAAACTACAGTTATGTATTTCAAAGTCTAAAAATCTCGTGCACATTCCCCACACTGATTGTGCAAATTCACAAGTATAGAATAAATGTTTATATGTTTCTTCATCTTTTTCGCAAAATGAGCATAAGTTAGTCGAGACAAGACCAAAACGGAAGAGGTGATGGTTTGTATATAATATATTATGTATAAGTTTGAACTGAAACTCTCTTAATCGACTGTTAAGTGTACACTGTCTTAGTCTTAAAAATATGTTTTCTATTTCCTTACAGGAAAAACCATAGTTCCTTCCAATTCTCTCAAAAACCAAAGGTTTAAAATCATCTTTCTTTATTAATTGTACATAAATTTGTTTTGATTTTAGATCAGCTATATTAGTTGTTTTCTTCCCAAAGTGAAATCAGTTCCAGAATTATTTTTTCTTCTCCCTTTCTAAAATTATTTTTCCAACAAACTGGTAAACAGGCATAAAAGTGCTTGATCTTTTCAATTTCATTTACTTCAACACCTAAATCGATAAAATGCCTGTCACATTTTAGTTTACCATCGTTTTCCAAAATATGTTTTAATTTGTAAATTCCTTTGTCATACAACCTCTTATCGTATATACAACTTCCTTTATATCGAATAAGTTTATTATTAAAAATTACCACATCACCAATGTCTATACTCCTTATATGTCTCGTATTCACCCAATCTTCTAATAAATCCATATAAAATTGTGGAGCTGTGACTTTTAATAAACTTGGTATATAGTCACATGAAAATATCAAATCTCCACCCACGTGTTCAGTGACAAAGTTAAAATATTGTTTCCATTTCATGTCTTCATCTTTGTTTAGAAGTTTTTGAATCCACATAATTCGCTGCGATTTAACTTGTGCAGAAAAATTTAACATCTTTAACCCCCCTTGCTTATAGTCTAAAAACATGGTTTTTTTATTGATTTTATCTGTTTTTCCTTTCCATATGAAATCAAAAGTTAATTCATCCAGTGAATCATAAACCCATTTTGGAACAGGAGTAAGTGACGCCCGATAAAGAACTTTAGAATAAATGTGCACCTTCAATAGTTGAATCTTACCCATAAGTGTTAAATCCCTTTGCTTCCAAAAATTTAAAAGTGTTTTTATTTTACTTAAGATTTCTTTATAATTTAGATCTTCTTTCTTGTGTTCATCGAGGGAAAAGAAAATCCCTAAAACCTTAAGAAAGTCAACTATTTCGCCAAAAGCACAATCACAATCTAAACGTTGACATAAACCTAACCTTAATATTTTAGTCTTGTCGTTGTTTATTTTCAGTCCAGAAATTTTTTCGAAATCTGCAAATAATACTTTTAACCTATTAATTGATTTTTTATTGCGAACAAAAATTGTCATATCATCCGCATAAAGTACTAGTTTAGTTTCCTTATCTCCAAAATTAATTCCGTCCACCAATTTATCTATTCGTAATTTGTGTGCCATTACTTCAATACACAAGATAAAGAGGTACGGAGAAAGAGGGTCTCCTGTCTTACTCCCTTTCTACTTTGAAATAACCAGTGGACCCTCCTTCATTTAATACACAACTTAGAGTGTTCATGTATAAAACTTTAACCCACTTTTGAAAGGATGGACCGAAACCAAATGACGACAGAACTTTTTGAAGAAATTGATGTGAAATTGAGTCAAAAGCTTTTTCGAAGTCTACAGCTAACAAAAAACCAGATAAATTGTAACGGGATGTATGACTTGGAGTGTGATATCGATTGTTATATATGTAAAATTACAATACATTCATTTTGTATAAATTTGCATAATTAAGCATAATTATCAGGATAGCGTGGAAGTTTTATACTTGGTAATGTTCATATTTAAATTCAGCACCAAAGTAACCCTCGTAAACACACACGAATAAATGCTTTTTAATGACATTTTGTCTATAGAAAAACACAAATGTAAGGGCCCTATCAGGATAAAGGGGAGTTAGAATAATAAAATGAAGAGAAGAAAACAGTTGCTTGTGGTGAAATTGGTGTCAGCATGTAGAATGACTTTTAATTATTTTACCATCGCAATAAGCAAGAATAATCATAATTAAAATGAAGCAATATACAAATGACGATCCTGAACACATTAGTTTGTTTCTACCAAATTTGTGAAAGAAAACATCTTGCTGAAACTTGTCAAACCGCTGGGTTGGTTTAAACCTCGATTATTCTACAAATCAGACCATTCAAGTCGCTTTCTCCAAAGCAAACAATATTACAAAGCTAGTTGCTCTATGGTAGCATTATGGTTACAACATTCAATATACATTAATAGAATATAATCAAACTCATTAAATGTGTGCCGCAATCATTAATTTGCCGATTAGAATTCAATAACTGCACTATTCTATAACATAACAAAATACATTTTCTAAATGGGTCTGCGCCTAATTAGACTACTATCACTGGTGGAGGAGAGAAGCTCTCCCTTGCTGTAGCTTATACCCCGTTCACACAGCTCTTCGACCTTACGAAGTCCATGCCAATCACCCCGATCATCCCCGATCTGAAAGTTATCAAATCGGGGCCGCCGTCAAAATCTAGCAATTTGGCAAATTAAAGACTACATCACGACTGTACTGCGATGCTTCTACGTCAAAAGCGCGGCTGACTCGCCGCCACTACGATTACACATAGACCAATGCCGACCAAGCGGTCGTTTCTACTACGTTGCCGCTACGACGTACAGGACCATACTACGTTGTTACACAGACCTAGAAGACTGTAGGATGATGTCGATATACGCTGGTGCTGACCATAACGCTTCTAGTACGATTTGTGGCGGTGTCTATATAAATTGAGGGTGTTCTAGCATTTCTTCAGTTGTTTCCCAACTTCGAAGATGAACGGCCTAAAACGGCCTAAACGAGGGAAAATGCATTTCCGCAGTGCTATAGCAGAAATCATCGCCAGATCACTAGTTTTGATGTTCTAAAACTCTATCAATGTTTCCAATTATTTAGAATATGTATACATGTTTATTGAAAGAAAGGTGTAGTACGTGATATTCATGTATATATATATATATATAATTAGCGTATGATAATCAAATACATGATCAAAAGGCAACAATTGTCAGATATACAAAGAACATTAACTAAACTATGGAGATTTCATTGTGTAACTGTGATTAACAATAATGCTAAGTAATCAATTTAAAGAAATCAAATATTCCGTCTTATCTGGAATCCCTCTCAATATTACACTAAATTGAATGCATGTAGTAGGAAATTGATCACCAAAAAATGAAATTGAATGCCCTAAACAGGCTCATCTGAGCGCCGCGTTAATTTGAATGCACGAAGTAGGAAATTGTACGCACATTCGTGAATTTGATTTCACCGAACATGAATAAGAGTGCCGATAAATGAAATTGATTGCTCGGATTTTGAATTTGAACGCCCGAAATCACCTGCGAGCGACCTCTATGTGTATTTGAAAGCACGTTCATGAATTTGAATGAAAAAATTGCAAAATTAGCCGCACAAACCTATAGTAAAACATTGAAATAGTACATACTTAGTCCATTTATTCCTGAAATGGAATATACTAGTATCAACAAATACAATCAAATCTGTTGGGCCTGATCACACAAATCTTAAAATAAATTTGCATAAATTTGCATGAATTAACCAAAACAATAGCATCTATTGAATCACATTTTTTAAAAATCACGCAGTTTATTATCTAATATTAGGACATCACATCATTTTCAATAAAAGGTGAGCTGGGAGTGTGATATTGATTGTAATGTGTAAAATTGCAATATCTTCATTTCGTGTAAATTTGCATAATTGATCCTCATTATCGTGAAAATTTACGCGTGGCAACATTCATATTTGAATTCAGCAGCAATTATGACCCTTGTACACACATTTTCAGATGGCAGTGGAAAGAGTTATTATGGAAATTACGAGTCTAGAATTGTCATCCATGGAACGAAGATTACGAGTTGTTAAGTTAGGAACGATCATGTCGGTAAGGTAAGAGGGGCAGTATAGTTCTTTAACTTGTAAATATAGAGGCAAATCTTGAGCTGTACACGTTGAGAAAAAGGCAAGACAACGGATTTCTTGAATTAGAGGGGATGCATGTTCTCTGCGCCCAACCATAACAAATAAACGTGCTGCACGATTTTCAATACTCTCCAGTTATTTTTTCTCTATCTTTAATTAGCACAGAGTACAAAAAACAATTGCAAAAATCGAGCCTTGATAGTATAGTTGCCTTAATTGCATGATGACAGGTCTAACAGTAAACCGATAATTATCAAATTATAAGTTGTTCGAATAATTTATAACCTAGAAGTTTTAAGACGTCGGCACACTCTTTTTCAATTTGCTTTATTTCTAATCCAGAGAGGTAATCAATCCAATGTGTTGCTGCTACAATGGAATCTCTTCGAGTTGAGAAGGTATAATTGGGCCTGTAGACAGCATGTGTGTTATTCTCAATCCAATATTCGACGTTCTTCGGGAATGGCATTCCCAAGAACCTGTAGATCCCTCTGGAGATATTCAAAGGGTTCACGGCGAAATCCTCATACCTGACGAGGTGGTAGCGTTTCTGCAACCATGGCGGCAAAACATCTGGGGAGATCTTCGTATTTTCCCTTATCCACTGGCACATGCCACGCACAGTTGGGTTGTTTTCCTGCAGCTCCTGGATGTGCATGACCTCACTGGGGATATCGTCCAGAAGACCAAGTGGTTTCAGTCTCCCGGAGTTGTTAGCTGGGCCTTTATGGTGCAGTCCGGATCCTCTCGGGGAGTATAACCTGTTGATGTATTCGATCCTAGATGCAGCTGCACCCCTTGGATCGCGGACGAGATGGATGATCTTCAGATCCACTTTGTCTTCCTCGACGAGTGGCCTTAAAACATCTAGGTCAGTGCGAATCACCTTGGTGGCCAGACTCACTCTGAACGTCCTGCAGAAGTTCTCAAACCAGGGCTTATTGTACAATACACATTTCCGTGTAACATTGCAGAGAAGTCTATTTTGGAAAGGACTCCATGTGTTGTACATCTTGACAAAGTCGCCATGGAACTTACATTGACTAAGGTTGCGTAGGATCTGTCGGGAGACGTCCCCTGTGGTTGGCACATGCTGCCTCTCGGGCTGAGTCCATTTCGCCTTCAATTTATGGATAGTCCACAGTGGCTCGAATAAGTAAAACACGTCTAAGTTCTGATTAAAAAGTTGGCCAAGCACACTTGAACCAAATCGCCACTGGGTCATAAGGATCGTGAGCTTCGGGGATTTTATCGGTGGTTCATCACGAGGAACTTTATCAGGCTGTCCGCGGTAAAATCTGTTCGCACTCGCAGGGTCTACAGTGTGTCCGATGGTATCGTTAATGAACTCTCCCAGCGGACGTTGGCGATTAGCATCTTTGTCAAATATTTCTTTACCCAATGGGCTGGTGTGATTGTGTTCTGTTGAGCCTCTGTCAAAAACACGTTTTACCTGATCCAGCCCAGTGTAACCTATTTTCGTATACAACTCCTCGTGTCCCCTGATCAGGGTGAAAATGAGAATCACCGGAGTAATTATTATTGCGGACCACAAATAGCAACGTCGACGAACCGCCATTTTCTTTATACATCAATGACAGCTGCTTTCCCCATTATGCAAAATAAGAATTCGACTGACAAGAGATAGGCCTAGATCTATTGTGCCCATTGTTTTCTTTTACGTTATTGCCACGTCTGAATGAATTTGGACAAATCTATTTTCACACTTTCTCTGTGTGAAAACTCACTCAAGCGTGAGCTCTCATAATAATTATGTCCATCGTGTATTAAGATCACAATCGTGATGGGAGTTTTATTCATGACGATTGACGATAACTCCTGTATCTATTTCATCAGGTGAAATAGATACAGGAGTTATCGTCAATCGTCATGAATAAAACTCCCATTACGATGATATTTCCAAACATAGTCCATTTGGGTTTTGACAGAACTATGTGTGGAAGTGCGTGGTATATTGCATACAAATATAACATAATATGTCCATGTATAAATAGGGGTATATGTAGGATATTTATAGGCCCCATATGTAAATATATGTATATACACTTCGATAAAGGTATATAGTATAGGGGCATCTAATGGCATCCATTAATTATGTATATTTTTTGTTTTGTGTCATTTTGATTAACTGCACCATTTTTCATCAAAAGCCCGTATTTTTTGCTTATCATTTCTCGATATAACTGACATTTTCGTAATTTTTAATAAATATTAAGCCTCAGTCACAAATGCCATTACGAACTGCTACGAATGCCGTACGAACGAAGAGATAGGCCTAGATCTATTGTGCCCATTGTTTTCTTTTACGTTATTGCCACGTCCGAATGAATTTGGACAAATCTATTTTCACACTTTCTCAGTGTGAAAACTCACTCAAGCGTGAGCTCTCATAATAATTATGTCCATCGTGTATTAAGATCACAATCGCGATGGGAGTTTTATTCATGACTTTTTCAAAATGGGATTTCTCTTTAGTATAGAATTCCACACAACATGGCGAACATATATTTTTTTATAGAGATAACTTGAAGTTACTTCGTATTTAGAAATGTTTGTTATGCTATTTATTTATTTATTTATTAAGTTTTATTTCAGTAGGGTAGTTCCATTCAAGCCAAAAAATAAATTTAATGGCCTGCTTTCCAAGGAAGCCCTACATTATACAGGTACATAAAATAACATCACATTTAATACAAAACAACACAAATTTAACACAGAACTACGTAATAGTATAATAATTATTGAAAAAAATTAATGGATAATCTAAACGAATACATTACAAAATTATTTGAAATAACAACAACAATAACCAGGGCCTACAGCCCATTTATTCATATCTTTTAAAAATTAAAAAAAACAAAACAAATCTAGCAGAAAAACAAATGAATACTAGATTTGGGGAAGAAAAAACAAACAAAAAACAACAAAAAAAAAAACTAGATATTAAGAAAGAAAAAGAAAAGGGAAAAAAAAACTTATGGGAGATTAAACGAGCAATCATTTGATACTCTAACATTACATAAATCATTAATATACAAGCAAAAAATTAAGGGCCCCAAAGTTGACCCTTGTGGGACACCTGATTTGACTGTTAACAAATTGCTATTTACTCCATTTATAGACACAAAATGGTTTCTATTCGTAAGATACTCATTAAACCATAATAACTCATTTGATAAAATGCCATAATATTTCAATTTTTGAATTATAAGTGAATGCGGTATGAGATCGAACGCTTTTCTTAAATCTAAAAACACGCCACCAGATATAAAACCATCAGTTTGATTTTTCAACAAATATTCAGAAATGTCACATAAACATGTAGTAGTCGAATGAAATTTTCTGTAACCAGATTGGGATTTCTCAAGCAAAGAATTTTCAGACAAATAGGAGTATAATTGTTTATGTACTAGTTTTTCTAAAATCTTCGAAATAATTGGAAGAATTGATATTGGTCTATAATTGTTTAGGTCTGTTTTACATTTACCTTTATGTAGAGGTATTATTTTAGCAATTTTAAATTCCTTTGGTATTTGACTTTGGCTAAGAGACATATTGAAAAGATTACATAATGGTTCAGCAATAATATTTGCAGATAACTTAAGTAAACTTGGATTTAAACAAGCAACACCAGATGATTTTCCAACTTGAATATTTTTCAATTCTTTTTTAACATGATCTATTTCAATCTCTTTGAAACAAAAAACAGATGATACTTCTTTAAATGTATTCATGCTATTCAGATCCACGTCCTCAACGGGAGGAACCATTTTATATACATCATGAAATGTGTTATTGAATGCATTTGCCAAGTCTTCTTGATTTTTATTAATTTGTCCATCTATTAGAGTGTCAAAACTGTTACTGCATTTGTTTCCTGGAATCAACTCTTTTAAAACTTTCCAAGTTTTTTTCATATCGTTACTTGTTTTATCCAAAGTGTCATTATAGTATTTCTTTTTCAATTTTTTATTAAGATTGTTAGCCCTGTTTCTGTACTTTTTAAATTCATTCCAAAAACTGATATTTTTCGTAACATCAAATTTTCTTTTGTTATAATCACGTTCTCTTGAAATTTCAAGATATTCTTCTGTTATCCAAGCTGCTCCTTTTGATTTTCTTCTCACTGATACTATTGGCGCATGTTTATCACATACGCGATTAAAAAAATACTTAAAGCTTTCCCAGAACTCATCGATATTATCATTGTTTAAACTATTCCAATCAGTATTTTGTAAATCTCGAAAAAACAGTTCTTCATCAAAATTTCTAAATGACCTGAATGTACTTATAACAGGAACAGTTTTGATATTTAAAGGTTTTAGTATAACATACACAAGTGAATGGTCACTTAGACCGATTGACTGAACACCTGAGGTCAATGAACCTAAACAGTTTGAAACCAAAACAAGGTCGATTAAAGTACTGCTAAATGGAGTTATACGAGTAGGAGATTGTATCAGCTGCGACATATCATACACATCACAAATTTCTTTAACTTTGTCTGAAAGGTTGTTTTCAGTAAGCATGTTGCAATTGAAATCACCCATAACTATTATGTTATTTGAAAATAAAGATACTCTTTGTACTTGGTCTTCGAAAAGACTAAGAGCTGACACGTTTCCTTCAGGCTTTCTGTAAAAAATAGCAATTAAATAGGGTGAATGACTACTTTGTTTCAGTTCAATCCACATACATTCTACAGAGTCACTCTCTAAGTCAAAGCGTCTAATATAATGTAAACCCTTTAATATGTAACAACCAACTCCTCCACCATGAGAAGCTCTATCTTTTCTTTCAAAATTGTAGTTGGGTATATTCATTGAACTTGAGCAAGTAAATTCATTCAACCATGTCTCGGATATTGACAAAATATCATATGGATACATTTTAAGAAAAAGTTCGACATGGTCTTTTTTGTTATTCAAGCTCCTAACATTCAAGTGGCTTAATTTGAGACCCTTTTGAGACGGAAAATTAAAAGATTTAGCATTAGATGCATGTAATTCACAAAATGTTTTATCCAAATTATATTTTGTTGGTTCAGCATATGGAATATCTGACTTATAAAAGGCAATTGCTCAAAAATACATTTAGGACATTGCCAATTAACGAACTGTTCATCTAGAGAGTCATAAGATTGTTTTGATATGTTTGCACATTTAGCATGAATCCAATTCGTACATTTCGGGCATAGTAGTCCACGTTGATTACATTTTACTGCTTTCTCACAACAGACGCATGGAAACTCAACCATTGTGAATTATTAGATACCCGTAATAGGTCTCGATATAATTATGTTCTTATCTATAGTTTCTCTAGTTCATCGATGGTGCGGATGAGTCGTATCATGTTCTTTCCGTCACCTGTTGTCGGCAACTCAACGAGTATTCTTCCGTCGGAAGACCAAGCTGCAAGCACGTTATTTGAATCTTTCGCTTTTTGCAGGAGTAATGCGTTTTTCTTTGTAAGTTGTTCGTCGATGCCCATTCCAGTTCCTTTGAGTTGTCTGCGCTTCGATATGAACTCCTTTCTTGCGCGGTATGACGTGAACTTAACTATTATTGGCCGTGGAGGGGGAGCTTTCCTTTTCTTCTTATCTTCGGGATCGTTGGCATGGTTACTTTGCTTGGTTTGCAAGCGGTGTGATCGGTCGATGTCCTCTTTGCGGAGTGTCATCCCCATGTTGTCAGCAGCAATCTTTCGGATTACGTCGTCTGTATTCTCGCCTCTGACTTGTGTCACGCCAAAGACCAGTAAACAATTTCGTCTCGAGTATTGTTCTTGCTCATCCACTTGCCTCTGTAGACGAGAGATAGCTTGAGCTTGTTTTTCAAGATGCTCATGAATTATGAATTATAAAGAGGATGATTTATTTAAACAAGTGTATTGATAACTGAAAATCACATTTGAACTTGAGGGACCAGGGGGGTGTTTCATAAAGCTGTTCGTAAAATTACGCATGACTTTACGAATGACTTAAATATGAAAAGCTAAATGGGATGCTCATTCATTTTTAACTGCATCAACTAAAGTTGAATTGTGCAGAAATAGATTAACATTCTTATTATAACAAACATTTTCAATGCAAAGTATATTTTTTACCATAATTGAATTGAAGTTATTGGAAATATAGTCACACTTTGTTAAAACATCAGGAAAAACTTTGGGCATCCTATCTGGCACTTCATATTCAAGTCCGTTCGTAAAGTCATGCGTAACTTTACGAACAGCTTTGTGAAACACCCCCCAGATATGTTTCAAAACACTGAAATTACGTTTGATGCTACTGCAGCAAATGATCTATTGACGATAACTCCTGTATCTATTTCTCCTGAATATAATGTATTGAGGGTGATATTTCCAAACATTTTCCAGTACATGCTGTGGTTTAAGTGTATAACAAAAACAAAGAAAAGTGTAACATGCAGAAATTTTCTCAACTTATCACTTTAAAAATCCATAAAACTGTTTGTTAAAAAACCCAATAATCAAACAGTTGAGACTACCTCATCGACTTAGTAGTGAAAGCCAATACTCCTCAATGCGCTTTAATTGCAAATTTGTCGTCATCATTATCATAATCATCGTTTTTATTATCATTTTATCATTATTAAGTATTTGGCGTCACCTGTACCATGGATGGGAAAAGCGAACTAACTTACTGTAACCCTCGAGTCTCACCTCCTGTACGTATGTCGACAGATTGAGAGGTTGCAGATGGACCACTAGACCTGGGCTCCCCTCAACACTTATACGAATAATGCAGTGGGTTCCTAATGCTCATAGGTGGTGAAACGCACTATAAAATAATTAAAAGCTCGGTAACATCGACTTACTATTGCAATTTAGAAAGGACACAAGAAAAAATTAATGATACGTAGAATACGACTAAGGTGTGTAGGTCTTAATGCAGATCTATAGGCAGGATGAGAATACACCCAACGGAACATTATAACTCATGCCCCGAGATACAAACTGTTGAGCAGTATTTGACAAAAATAAATAATGTCCCAGATTCATCATAAAAAGGTCGAGCTGTGCTCCTTTCTGAAACAAATCATTCAAATCCCGAAGAGATTCTAGGGCTTTTAAAAGTACCAGATTCTAAAACTCAAAATGCTATTGTTCGTTTCGTTCAGAACTAAACGGTTTGGTTAGAAAATGATTAGCTGAGATAGACGGATTTATAAGGAAGGTTAAGACAGTACTTCAAGTATAGTCCATTTGGGATTTCACAGAACTATGTGTGGAAGTGCGTGGTATATTGCATACAAATATAAAATAATATGTCCATGTATAAATAGTGGTATGTAGGATATATATAGGCCCCATATTTAAATATATGTATATAAACTTCGATAACGGTATATACTATAGGGGCATCTAATGGCATCCATTAATTATGTATATTTTTTGTTTTGTGTCATTTTGATTAACTGCACCATTTTTCATCAAAAGCCCATATTTTTTGCTTATCATTTCTCGATATAACAGAAATTTTCGTAATTTTTAATAAATATATGTAAAGCCTCGGTCACAAATGCCATTACGAACTGCTACGAACGCCGTACGAACGATTTTCAGACAATGGAAATTCGGGAAGACAATGGAAAAACAGGGAGATTCGTACGAAATTACCGTTCGTACGGACCTTTGTGACCGTAGTACTAGACAGTGCAACCAATTTCCTCGGGAAGGGTCTACTTTCAGTTCACACGCAAGTTCTTTTCTTTTGATTATCAGATAAAGGTATGCCAAAGGGAGCCACCCTGTTCCGCACCTGAGCGACATAGGTTTTTTTTTTCTTTAAAATATTCCGAGAAACCCTCGTATCATACGAGGGAGTTTGTCAGGATGGTGCCCAATTAGAAAGGACAGGATTTGGTAACCTGGCATGATATCATAATAATAATATTAATAGAAATCCTGACAAAAATACATGGACACCAACAAATAAAATGATCAAAGAGAGAGGTGAATTATTTTTTTAATTATTTTTTTATAAAAAAAGTTGGTAGTCAAATTTGACTGATTGCCATGTATAACGCTGAACTAAAAAAACAACAATAACACTCCTCTACACGGGGCTTCTATTTAACGTCCTATCCGAGGGAATGAGTGTTTTCCACTGTTATCTCATAGCTACGTCTATGAAACAGGCCCTGGGTTGGATTCGAACCCACGATCTTCGGTTCAACAGGCAGACATATTTTGTCGACTGAGCCCAGTCGCCCCCTATAGTCTAGACCGGGTTTTGCCGGTATAAACACTTCTATCGCCTTGGAGATCATCAGTATTACTCCACGTCAATTTTACACGCTAGTGTCATTACACTTTATGCTATCTCGTTATTATCGAATGCCATTCTCATTTCTTTCGATTTCTTTAACTCCCTCGGTTTGAATCATGACGTAGCCATGGTTACTCTATCTGGGCCTACATGTAGCTCTATTACCTCCAGCATCTATACAATTAAAGAGAAAGACCAGTTCTGGTCATGCGATTGCATTGTGAAAGAAACGTTGTGGAATCGATCAGAAAAGGTTGATCATCTAGCATATAAGTATTGGTGTGTACTGCAAGGTTCTGGAATCATCAAAATGATAAGAAATTTGGCCCAGTCTTGGTAAAGTTACAAGCATTGTACACAGAAAGATGTATATGGGACTACGCGACCACGTGCGCGATATCTATTTGGTCCCAATAGATATAATAATTTACCAAATATATCAATTTGTAGGCGGTTTCCCGACTTTCCCGGCCAAATTTGTATCATCACGTATTAGTCAAAACATATTCTTTCACATGATTGGTAATGAGAGCTTCCATTTCATTTTTTTGAGAGAGAGGGGCGTTTCTAAAACTGGTCTATACCTTTAAAACAAGTTATGGATACAAAACAAGATTCCTTTTTATTTAATGGTATACTTATTCAAAATCTGTCTGGCAGCCTATTAACCTGATAAAAGTGCAAATAACAATACATAACAATACTTAACCAACATATCATAAAGAATATATAACCCAATAGAATTATTTTCCGTCTGAAGGAAAAGAAAGAAGAAAAAAAAGGTAAAAATCATAGAGAAGATCGGAAAAAAAGAGAAGAATATATTGATCAGCACGGCAAGTACCAATTTCATCATTTTCTGACAGGAAATGGTTATAACAGATACTTTATTGACGGTATTGATAAATAATGGCGAGTGCACCAATGAGAGAACAAGAATGAAAACGTGACAATTATTGAAGAACGGGGGGGAAGACAAAGAGCTGGTTCATATTGTGTTTTATTGAACGCCGACGAAAGAAAAAAATGCTTGTTTATTTCGTCCTTTTCCAAATAACACCTAGCCCCCCTACCCATCGCCTCTTACTCCTATGAACGCAATGACAAATATCGTCAGTAGGATGATTGGTTCGTGTCAATGTCTTTATGGTAGTTGTGCATATTTTCAGGGCTAATTTTAAGCTCTTGTAATCAGTCGTGTACCTGTGCGATTGCTGTGAAGCTGAAACTGGAAGCACAATGAAGGTTAAGTTTAAATTACATATTTCTGTTTGAGTTTAAGTTACCAAAATACCAACGCCAAAAGTACAAATGTTTTCGATGCGTATCAATACACAATGTACGTACACGTATTGTGTGTTTTAGAGATTTATTTATAAATGGTGCTTTCTTGAAGGATGGATTACTCGTGTCTCGAATCGTAGGCGTACATGTTATTTTCGTCTTCGAACCACACTTATAAGATAGCCCTATCCATCATTTAATAACATGAATAAGGAGAACGTTTGATTTCTGGAAAATAAGAAACAATGGTTGTAATCTGTCTCACTCCATTTATATCAATTTGGAAGATTTTTGTTAACAAGAAATTAATTTTCTGCATCGTTATAATGCTAAGATAAACTGATAAAAGGAAAGAAATTGGTTGTAAGTGCCCCTGTATCAGAATCTCTTTAGAAATCGTCCAGGAAAAACATCTTTTTTATCGAAAAATAATAAATTGGGTGAAGAGTGGCAAATGTCGATGAATGTCTTGCTTATTAATATGTAGGATGTTAGTGCCAGTCTGGGAGTCGAATCCTCAACCCTTGAATTGAGAGTCAAGTGAAACCAATCGATTTAAAAATAGTACTATTCCCTATTTTGTTCGCATCTTAAATGATTATTATTCATAAAAGTAGCTTGCATGCATGTTGTATATTTTTTATGATTTTTAATGATGCTGCCTATTATACGTATGAATGTATTTACTATACTTATCCTTTTATATGTAATTTATATTTCATGTTTACATGTATAATGCTGTATTTTAACCATTATGATGTATTTTACCTTGTAAATGATCATGCAATTCAGCTTCGGCTGCAAGAACGTCATTTTGAATAAACCCTCATTGAATTGAATTGAATTGAAAAAGTGAATGCACCACTACACCACGATACCTCTACAAATGATGTTTACGATTGCTTTTTTTCTTCTCATCTTAGAAATGTAAACTGATCCTGCCATGCTTTGTCATCATCCTGAATCTGGCTTCGGGTAAGTGGTGTTCACCTTAAAGTGACTCGGTAACACTGTTGAAGGTTGATGAAAAAATGCGTAATTTTTGTATGAAATGTTACTTATTATATTCCTTCTACTGTACTAACCCTCTTACATGCAAAAAATCCTGAAAAAATCTCAAACCACAAAGATATTTATAGTTTTCTTAGAAAGCGTCACGGTGCAACACCCTCTAACAGTAAATTCTCCCAACCATTCATGAATTTTACCAACTGTTTTTCCATGAAAATAAGACATAAGACAGGCTTTAAAAAATTCTTTCAACACTTAAATGTCTGGAATGGTATATAGAGCCAATTAATTGCTTTGTGACGATTTACATTTATCTAAAATATAATTAAATTGTAAAAATATAGTTGGGAGAATTAAGGAATCGATCAGATCAGTTTTTCCCAATTTTTATCTTTAATAATGGTCTGTTTTCATCCAAACTTTCAGATTATCTTTAATTATACATCTAGCATTGAAGTCACTACCTTAGCACTATTTTATCACGTCTGAACAATGTTACCAAGTCCTTTTAAAGATACTATGTCCCTTTTGCAGCCAACATCAAATTCTGTAGAACTTTGCAGGAATTATGAATATGTCATGTATGTCCTATCTGTGAAATTTAAACGTTAGCAGTGTCCTAATATTCAAATTATGCAAGGAAACCCGTTTACTTGCTAGACTTCACTGTCAGACACTATTGAGTGACTGACTTGCTTTTTTTTTTCTTCTTTGGTAATAACATACATAAAATGAGCTGTAAAGGGTATATGCGCATTTGTCTACATTAATAACCCACTTCTTGTAATGGCCAAAATTAAACTGATTGAATCTTTGCGCATTCGGTACAATGGTCTGAAAATCAGGCTATTACTTACTGTATTGGTAGCACTTAAATCGATTCGACAATCACTAATAGTCATTATTTTCCCACTTAAAGACATTTTCAAGCCCCCGCCCCTTTTTAGGGAAGTTCTAAATTAGTATTATCTTTCAAATGCTGTTGGAATTTAACCTTTTCACTGATTTTTTTGGCCTGCAAATGGGACATTGTACCTTTAAGGAAAGGTACAATATACATGGAGTAGACCAGCCAAGACGTGTTTCATTTTTTTTTCTTTAAATACTTTGGACGGCCTTTTATGGGGGTAATACACGGGTTGAATGCTAAAACTCTTGTGAAAATATTAAAGAATAGCATAGGGAGGGGGTTGCCACTACTAAAAATGTCAATTTTGGCTCAAAATTGGAAAAAGAGTACAAATTCATGAATTTTATTTTTTAACCAGAAATGTATTATCTCATTAAGACCTTTCAATTGATAGAATTTTCAAATATGAGTTTGAAGTAAAACACCTGACTACTATACATTGAAAATTGGATATTACACACATTATGTATGGCGTAATGAAACATAAAAATGTGATTTACTCAGAATACGGGTTATATGGGTCATTAAAACTAATGATATTTCAAAGTGTTTTAAAAACCATAAAGCTGTCCATTAAAACATTTTTCTTGTTTAAACATATAATATTTGTGGTCATGCTACACAAAGAAAAGAAATGATCAAATAATTAATAAATAAGTCATTTTATCTATCCCAAATGAATTGATGTCTTTTTACAGGATGGGCATTTTGATTGGAAAACACTGTACAAGTACATCATCAGTGTACATGTACCTTTAATATATGGCAATTCTCACAGGTATTAGCAATATTAGTCCATAGGCCAATAATTGAAAAGGCCCCACCTCCTTAGACACAATTTCAAATATATGTATTTCTGTTAGTTAGGACTCTTAGCTATCAAAATGTGCTAAATTAGGTGGTTGGTGTGAATTTTAGAATTTAGCTTCTGAATATCGAAATAACATTATAGAACACTGTGGTATATAGGCTATATGTGATGACTCTCATACAAAAGGTTCGTTGCTTGCTATAGCGCTACTGCTTATATCCTTGGGCAAGGTATTTTTCCCACTTATTCCCTCTCGACCCAGGTGTACCGCTCCAGGCAACGATGGAGTAATAACAATTGCAGTGCCCACAGAAAGAGCCGTATTAATAATAATGTGGCTGTACCCTGGTTAAAGTAGACAAATTTTCACATTCATGTGATCAAAATTATCATACCTTTTCTATAAAAGCATCTGCATTATACACACAAGAACAATAAGAGTAAGATATAACATACAGAAATGAAAGAGAGTAATAATATTGATTACATGCCGAATCAAACAATAGCGCAAAAACATCTGTATTATACACAAAAGAACAATATGAGTACGATAACATACGGAAACGAAACAGGGCAATAATTTATTTGTTATGCCGAATCGAACAATAGCGCAAAAGCATCTGTTTTATACACAAAAGAACAATATGAGTAAGATAATACACAGAAATGAAACAGGGCAATAATTGATTTATTATGCCGAATCGAACAATAGCGCAAAAGCATCTGTATTGTACACAAAAGAACAATATGAGTAAGATATAACATACAGAAATGAAAGAGGACAATAATTGATTTATTATGCCGAATCAAATATAATGACACAATAGCATCTGCATTTTACACAAAAACGCAACAGGAGTAGGATAGAACATACAGAAATGAAAGAACTCAATAGTTGATTACATGCATAAGCAAACAGATATGTTTTAAGATTTTTTTTTGGAACACTTCAGCTAATCTGCTATTACGAATCTCCCGAGGGAGAGTATTCCACAGCTAAAGAAAAAGTTCATCCTGATATTAAGTTGGTTTTTAATATCTTTTTTCCTTGACCTCTTATTTTTTTTAATTATTTAGCATCGAGTAATATCTTCATTGATAGCATTTACAAGCACGTCAGTGCTATCATTCATTCTATTCTTCTTCTCGTCTCCTCCTCCTTCTTTTCTTCTTCTTCTGCTTCTTCTTCTTCTTCTTCTTTTATTATTATTCTTCTTCTTTTTCTTCTTCTTGAACCCTATTTCATTTTCGGAATTCCGAACCTTCGGATTAATAAACCTCACTTCAGTTTAAGAACTATATGAACATGCGGAAAACCGAGTGCCTCCCGGAGTGTAATGTGGCTGGTGAAAGTTTGAATGAAATCGGACAAAAAAGTTTAAAGATTTTGAAAGTTATCATCACTATTTGTATGGGCACTTGACGCACTTCATATTGGCTGAACAGTCAGACCGCAGCGCTCGCAAAATCGCCCGTATTTATTCAAGTCGTATGCATGTTTTTGCTCCTCTTGCATACGTAATGAGCAAAAAACATGGCACAGTTCTCGTTCTTCTTATCTGCTCAGGATTCATTTAATGACAATGAATTTGTCATAAATATTGAGCCAGAATAATAAACATTATAGTGTACTATTCAATAAGTAGTGAGTGATGTTTTAAAATGTGAAAAAACACGAAGAAAACTTGGAGAAAAAAATATTTGAAGAGTCGGATATTCATGTTAAAAACTCATTTTTATCGGGGGTGCATCTCGTTAAATTTTGGCTTACCACATAATGTAGATATTTTCCTAACATAATATCATAGTTCCTATTGATGTTTATCTCAATACCAGTCAGGAACAAGCAAAGTAGTAGCTGATGCATACTAGACTTCGGCGGAAAATTGACATGGCCGATCGGCGAGCGTTTTGCGTGAAGATCAACCGGGGGATACTACGCTATATCTAGTTTTGCGTCGATTATCGATGTACTGTGCGGTCCAACCAGTCCGTGCGCTATACGTGAACACGCACGGAGGATAGTGTGATAGGATAGGTGCTTAACCCCCGGACGTAGAGGCTTTGTATTGCCCCACATACTTACTATTGTGTATGATACTCGTGCGATACATAATAATAGAAGTGTACAGAAAGTACAAGTTGGATTCGGATATGCACACAAGTACACTCAAGTACAATATAGAATACCAGCTCTAGACTGAATAGGGGACAGAAGGGAGGATTTAAGTGTCTATGTAGGCTATTTTCGGTCAGGTTTTGATATCATTTTAACAAAGAAGACACATTATTCTTTCTCAAATGTATATTTGTGTAAATACAAACTTTCGGGGCAATGTGATTGAAAAATGAAAATATGATTGTTTCCATCCCTGCTAATAATTTTATGGTTGTAAAAGTTCTGAAATGTGTTTTTATATTTGTAAACCATGGACTAATGAGAAGAGCCTTAAACAGGAATTTCTTTTGGTAATTCCCAGGCATTCAATGATGGTAATATTTTATTTGATAATTCTTTGTGTAACTCCAGTTCATTCATGTGTATTCCTGGAAATAAAATATTACAAAATTCTTTCCCTTATGCTCTTTTCTGTTTGTTATTTTGTTTTATAGTGACCCGCTGAATATATATATCTGATAATTTATTTTCTGATTTTGTTTATGTGTTTATGGCCCTCAGATAAAAATCTTAGTGTGTGTATGTGGGCTGAAGGGCTCAAATAAAACTTATAGAATTCTAATTTTCATCTTCAACATCATAATCACAATCATCATCGCCATCATCATCACGATCATTATCATCATCACCATAGCCATCATCGCCATCACCACCGACATCATCACCATTATTAATTGCCATGATCACCATCACGATCACGACCAACAGCATTGCCATCATAATCACCGTCACCATTGCCATCATCATCACCACCATCAGCATTGCCATCACGATCATCATCGCCATCATCATAATCACCGTCATCATGATCACCGTCATCATTATCATCACCATAGCCATCACGATCGCCATCACCACTGACATCATCACCATTGCCATCACGACATCATAATCACCGTCATTATAATCACCATGATCGCCATCACCACTGACATCACCATTGCCATCATCTCCACCATCGCCATCACCACCATCACCATCATCATCACCAACCTATCAACATATGTCAATGCTCGACTATTTACATTATATCACCTTGTGTAGGTACTATTTTGGATGAAATACAAATCTGACAAAATATCTTTTAAAAGATTGTTATTCTTTTTTGTTGGTATTATTTAACAGGTCTGTGTAATTTACATTTCTTAATCAACATTCATGCTAACTAACCCAGAAGAAACCAGCTCTGGTTTCTTCTGAATAGCCTAGTAAACAGACAACGGTTAAACTAAAAATTATTGTTCACACTACTACTAATAATAAATGAAATAGGACTAGGAATAAAATTTCCATTTTTAATATCTATATTTTATTTATAAACTGACTTTGACATTTATGTTGAGACCATCACACGCATAAAATGTGTCGCTGAGAATAAAAGTATTATTAGAGTAAAAATTGTTAAATTGTATAAAGGTTCAGTCAGTTTTCTATTAATATAATAAATGCTTTGTTTGTGTGAAGCTCCGAATACCACCTTGGAAGTATCAGAGATACAAAAATGTAATCATTTGAAATGGATTTTTCTTTTACTGAAAGAATAAGCTGAACAAAATCCTTCTCGTCCTTCTCCCAAACTCCCCGTTCAAGATTGTTTGTTCCTATGTGAAGCAAAACTGCATGCTGTCGAGTCTTCAAATAAAGGCATGCCATGGAGTCCAGCAAATGTTGATCCAGGAACTTGTGCAATGGAGACTGATGTGCGATGTCTGTGTCTTTCGAAAACTTTTTGTCAATGTTCCGCAAGTTTCGATGGCTGAGTGCGTCTGTCAGAAAAACAACAACAAATGATAAGAAGAGGGAATATAAAATGGCTTAGTTCAATGTATGGGGATTTGAAAAGATCTGATCAAAGTAGCAAGCCATTTATGGTAGACAAAACTGACTTGCATTCAAATTTATCTTTTAAATGAAAATAAATTACAAGTGTCAGATTCATGAAGTTTTCCTTCATTTTTCCACATGTGCACAAGTTGTTAAATGTAAGTGTTTAACTTTGGCCTTTTGTTTTAATTCTGCTCTGTTCATTATCATAATACAACTCGCACAAGGGAAATGCTGCTTATTTCTATGGCTGGTTGTAAAGTTTGAGTTGACCAGAAGGCAGAACCAAAGTTTAAGAATCCCTAAATTAATATAATTAATTATCCTGTAATTTGTAATTTTAATAATATCCAGCTCAGCTCAGGATTCAAGTTCTTTACAATTCGATCACACCCTTGGCCTTGATACTTGTCTAACCATGCTTAAGCCCTTGGAAATATACTTATAAAACATATCATTTGATCTAGATTTATAATGAATAGCAATGACTAATGAGCAGTCGATTTATTTACATTGCTGTCGATTCGCGACAACAAAAACTAAAAAGCTGACAAAAATATATACACATGGGACTACATAAATTTGTGCTGTATGCGCCACACAATGGCACAGCGACACACAAGACACCCCGCCATTCCTGACTGAAAAGCCGTAGCCATAGCAATTTCCGCGGTTTCGAATCATTTTCCGTCTACTTCCGGTAGATTTCCAAAATATAGTCAAATAATTTGGGCATATTTCTTATTCAAATATTACTTGCATCTACATGTTTTCAACATCAAACGATGGACTGGTTATCAAAGTCGACGTAGGATGCAAAAATTCGAAATAATATTATCAATACCAGTCAGGAACAAGCAAAATACGACACTATGTAATGAGTAGTTAATTTCCGAGGACTAAAAAACGCTCTTTTGTTTGCGATAAAAGTAGGCCAAAAATCTAATTAATTTGGGCAAATTTGGTGTCAAAGAACAGCGAAAATTTCAGAGATTGACTTACCCCATGATTCCGCCATGATGAATTGCACTGTAAGCCGTATGAGGACGACAAAATGATGCTACCAAAATCCCGTGGTTGGTCTCGTGTTTTACGAGAGCGTTGTAAGCGAGCTTTTCACCGCACGAGAATCTGAATAAAAATTGCCGTACAGCCTCATTATCGCGCACGCTGCGGTCTGACTGTGAATCGGTAATGTCACTGTGACGTAGTGCCGGACAACTTTTCCATTTGTTTCAACACACAAAATAATACTACTTTCATGAAGCGATTGTGATCTTATCTCCTACATTCATCGCTTTCATGAAGCGATTGTGATCCTATCTCCTACATTCATCGCTTTCATGAAGCGATTGTGATCCTATCTCCTACATTCATCGCTTTCATGAAGCGATTGCGATAATGATTCCTACTTTTACCACCTTTCTTTCGAAGTACACGTGACTGGGACTTGCTGCAAAGATGAATACCTTCTCAACTACACCTTACCCATGCTAAATCACTGCTCAGAGAAGGAACATCCAGATAAGGGCATGATACAGACCATACCTAAACTCATCCCTACCCCACCCGTTGGTAATGGATGTACTATCAGACAGAACACAACAGGAATCCCTCGAGGCAAACGCATCTGTAAATTTCCTGGTAGGTGTTATTGTTTTTAGTCATATTTTCATTTAAATGATATGTCAGGCATCATGGCTATTGAAATCTATTAATGTATTGAATGTGTTTTTCAGAAGCTATTCAGACATTGCTGTCTAAGTATAGAATGAGCATGAATAATACATGTAGAAACGTTTAATAATAATAATAATGATAGTATTAATAATAATAATAACGAATTTATAATAATAATAATAATAATAATAATAATAATAATAATAATAATAATAATAATAATAATAATAATAATAGTAATAATAACAATAATAGTAATAACAACAACAATTTTGTTTACCCAAGAAAGCCTCAACAGAATAAGTACTGTTCTTCCTGGGTCCCTGCAATTATTATTACCTCAGTAATTGCCAGGTACCCAGTGGGTGAAGAGTGGAAAATGCGGATAATTCTTTGCCAAAGGACGTTAGTGCCGAGCTGAGATTTGAACCCTCAACCCTTGAATGGGACTTGTGAGTCAAGTGAATAAGCCAATTTAACACGACAGCTCTACAATTATTTAAACATATTTGTGGCTTACACCCAGTAAATAAGATCGATTGATCGATCTGTATTGAAAAACAAGTCAGAAAAAATCTTGGAACCAGCGGGACTTGAACCTGCATCTACTGCTTGCCGGGCAGCGACAGCTCTACATATAAATTTAAAAAAACATTCTACACACAAAATATGACGGGGTGACCGAAGTTCGCGGAGATTTTTAAAATATTGGGAAATGTGATATTCGATCCATGATTTCTCATATTCTACACAAATGTATTTAGTTTAATTGTTACCAAATGGACGGCAAAGTTTTTTACTATACAAAGTGGTGCAACTAGAAAATTTATCGTCAAAGAATTCCGGAGATATCGCAATCTCAAAATTCGATGTCGGATCGGCATGGGTTGCAACTGAGGAAAAAGTCATTAAAAAGACGAGACCTTAATTCGCGCACGGGAGTTAAAAGTTTACAGCTGATTTATCAAAAAGAGGTGATCCATCAATTACAAGATAATTGCATAATTTGCAATGCAAAATATCACCAAATATACAATTTAGATTTAACATTATTATAATTTCATATCCAATTCCAAGGAAAATTTGGTCTCTGGCCCGACTCTGGGTACATTTAGGTTCCTCCTTCCTCTTTCCATTTGTAGTATCAGATTTTCTAAATCTTACCGATTTTTTGAGAAATGGAACTCTTCGCAAATTAAGGTCACGCGCTATATCTAGTATTTTCTAATTAATGAGTTATAGTACCCTGTCATATGCTTTTCAACGAATATGAAATTTACTTTTTCAGCTATGATTTTCCCTCACATGACTGAAAAGTAAAGGTTTTGTTACTGAATTAAAAAGCCTTTCCAACTAAAGCTTGGTGCATGATACATGTATGTAAGTTCGCCTGGTACGTCACATTATCGATCAAGAATATGGCTACGCCCATGACATGCTAAAGGCATTTTATCAAGCCACGAACATATTCATTTATATATCTCTTGTACACTTACGTAAGGAATATTGAACATCAAGGGCAGGAATACATTTGATTTTTCAGAATACCTACACGTATTAGTTGGGGTGAGGTTTCCTTTGATTATGATTGTGTATAGTGCATATATTTTTATTAAGCGAAGCGTTGACAAGTACAGCATAAGGCCTTTTAAAAAAAAGATGTTGTATTGCCCTTTAGGTGCCAAAACATGGGTCGGTAGGTCGGAAATCTATTTTTTGTTTCTTTTCTTTTCTCTTCCTCTTTGGGCTGATATTTCTCAATTGTTAATGCATTAAAACATATTTTTTTCTAAAAAACGGTAAAAAAAAAAAAAAACGGTCGCAAAGGGCAATACAACATCTTTTTTTTAACGCCTAATAAGTAGATCTTATATATGTATTTTTTAAAGGCTTACGTCTATACATATGCAATCAATCCTGAGCAACATTTCTCTCTCTCTCTCTCTCTCTCTCTGTCTTTTCTCTCTCTCCTTCTCTCTCTTTCCACTTCCGCAACGCATAAAATGGAGACTGCTTAATCGATCCATGTGAAAACGGCTGGTGTGAGGAGACCATGACGAAATTCGTTTGTCATTGCCTGGCTTCATACACGGGTCGTAAATGTGAATTTCGTAAGTATTAATTTGTACAAATTTCGAAAATAGAAAGTTTTATTACACAAAATCTTCTGAATTTTTTCTCAGTTATTTCGAAAGGTTCTAATTGTAAACATTGCGCCGCCAATACCAGTTTTCAAAGCTCTAAAAAAAAATGTCCCTATTAAAATCTGATAAGTGAAGCTTTTCCTTCGGCAAGTGCCAGTTTTCCTTTGTAATAAGTGCCCCTTTTAATTTCTCATTAGTGCTCTTATTCATCTCAGGTGTGTGCCCCTTTTCAGTTACAAGAAGTGCCCCTTACCACCTATGATAAGTGCCCACTTCACTTCTGATAATTGCCCCTTTTCAAATCTGAGAGGCGCCCCTTTTATTTTGACAAGCACCACTTTTCCTTTGTAGTAAGTGCCCCTTTTTTCATTCTTATAAGTGCCCATTTTCATCTCTGGTGAGTGCCTCTATTCAAATCTGAGAGATGCCCCTTTTACTACGACAAGTTCCCCTATTCCTATGTGGCCCTTTTCCCCTTTTTGTTATAAGTGCCCCTTTTCACCTCTGATAAGTTCCCCTTTTATTTTGACACGTGCCCATTTTTCCTTTCTAATAAGTGCAAATTTGTCTTCTGATAAGTGCCCCTTTTCGCTATACGCTCGCTCGCTTTTCATTATAATGTTTGAAGTAACTTGATAGTTGATTAGCAAAAATCAACCTTTAAGTTAGTCGTCAAAAATCAACTCTATTCATTCTCATTACCATTGTCATTATCACAATTATTACCATTCTCATTATTATTATCAATGATATAATTATTAATATCATTATTATCTTCATCATTATATCATCATTAATATTATCATTATGATAACTGTCTATAACATTTGTTCCTCATTAGATTTTGAAATACGATGTCTGGTTCCCTGGGCAAAGTGGGTGCAAGCATGGTACTAGCTGATAATATTTTCTTTCTTTCTATTGAATCTATTTTAATTCCCGCTAAGTTCTCCCGACTGTACCAAACGAATGCTACACTTTGAACAAGGCATCAGACTACAGGGGCGATGTATCTGTCACTCGTTCTAACAAGATGTGTCAAAAATGGACGTCACAGACCCCCCATGAACATACCAGGATCCCATCGAGGTACCCGGATGCTGGACTTGGGAATCATAATTTCTGCCGCAACCCTGACAATGAGGACTCTGCCTGGTGCTATACCATGGATTGCGGTACGCGCTGGGAGTATTGCAGCATTGGAACACGACAAGATGAGTGTACAGTCTGAACTATATAGCGTTGAATAACCAATAGAAGTTCACCCTGATATGAAGTTGGTTATAATAGAAACAACAAAATGAAACAAACGGGTCAGTGAAAGTTTGAGCAAAAACCGAGTAAAAATAAGAAAGTTATGAATTATTGTAGGTGTGATCAATCAAACACAAATTGGCAACTCTGTGACGTATCTTTGCCCTGTACTAAAATACTTCAAAATTTTATATTGTACATTATGAACATTTTCATTAAAGAGAAGGTTCATTGAAATTTGGAAAATAGGCATATTATACCTCAACAGATTGCTGAGAACATTAACAAAATTCATTCACTGATCATTGATAATCAAATATGCTATGAGCTGAGCGGCCCCGGTTAAAATTAACAAAGCCATTCTAGCTCTGAGGTGGCTGGCACGACAGGCACGTTGTTATTTGTCAGTCATCGCGGAGAGAATCCATAACTTTATCGTTTTCCTCGAAAATATCGCCTGGTTATAAAGTGATTAAATCCCTCATCAACAAAATTACAAATTAAAGGGGAGCACTATAAGTAAAGCTGAAAATAAATTTCAAGTAATTAACTTAGTCCGAATCAGCACGAGAATCTGATGCGTGTTAGTCTACTCTATAGAATACGTAGCACATTATTATTTTTTATTTTTATTATAACAAATCTGGAAAATCATCCCAACAGTGAAACAATGCCAGCTTCATGATATCCTTATTATGGGGTGGGGGCACAAGCTATGCACCTCCTTTTTAAACGCACGGGAGTCAAGTAATTAAGTGTTTAGGTGAATTTACATAGTCTATTAAACTTATGCTGAATTGGAATTGTTGAAATAGTTACGACGGACAAATATTAATAACGCATATTCTTAAGTCGATAATAATGTCAGTTTTAAATCTTGTAATTAAAGGGACTGGGTATCTTTGTCTCTGAAACAAAATCCTCGATTTAGCTCATGCTGCAATGATAATTATAAAGCTTTAGGTCAGTCAGGAACCCCATGACTTTTACAAGCTGATCGCCTGTCTGATTATCAAGATATTTATGATTGGAAATCGAAATTTCATTTTTTCGTTTTCCTAACGGTTTTTTATAACACTACAGTCTATCGGGGAAAATGAGTATGGTAAAACCGGTCACTCAAAGATTTGTTACTTTTTTGAGGCACTTTATGATCATTTTGAAGCGCAATATTTTTTTAGGGCTTCAATATTACACCATATCACAGACACTGATAGCACGTAGGGTCATGCATCTCAGATTCAACATTGTTAAACGATGCCTTGGATGAGTGTAAATATTCAATTTGTGGCTGAGTAATGTACACGTATTAAACTTCCACCATGATTTCACATTAATCATGACAAGGTATATACATGTACAAAAATGTCTAACTTAATTGTGGGGCTAACTCGATGATATTCTCGTTTCTCATTCACTGCAATGACAATGACTGACTAGAAATACAATGACATTGATAGTGATTTTGAAGTTTTATTTTCTTATGACACCCATACCATAATATAATATTAAAGAAAAACAACTACATAAATCAATTCACAGATGTATAGCAAAATACACTAATTGATAAATAATTGATATAAAAAGTTAGTTAAATTGTAAAAAAAAAGTTTATATTTATTTCAATAATTGCAGGAAATGAGAAAATATGAATCATTCTGTGGCATTATTATGGCATTTTAGTCTAAGTGTTCATTTCGAAGAAGTAAAGGGATAAAGTTGACCTTTTTTCTTTTTCTTTTCTTCAAAGGGTGCACTCTAACTATGTGAAAATTTCTAGAAAAACTTCAAACCATGCATGTTGAGGTAAAATAACTAAGAAACATAAAGTGCAATTATAAAAAAATACATGAGTCATGTGATTTAAATCATTTTGCCAAGTGTATGCAATTTTAGAAGTTTAGTATTTCTATTCATAAAACTTTGATCTCAAACCATCAATATTATTCTCCGATGTTGGTTGAAATTAAAAAGTTCATTCATATTAAATGTAAATTTCTTTCATTAGTGAATACTTTGCATTTAAAGAGATAATGGAATTCATCGCCATTTTAACAAATTAGATAAATATTGTACGAGTCACCATGCGTTCATGGCTGGGGGTGTAGATTAATGACCCACGTGACTTCAATCATGGTATAATTATGTAAAATACCTTAATTGATTTCACTCTAGATCCATTTATTTTCCATTGTGAAAGTATTTTATGTAAGGTGAGTCATCCCTGGCTAACCCCTTCATGTGACCCTTTTATGCAGGATATAAAATCCATTTATTTTCCATGTTGGACCTATTTGATGTCTTATGAGCCATCCCTGGCCAATCCCACCATGAGATCCTTTTTTCTATCTACGATAAAGATAGACAGATAGATACGGTGTATACAGATTAGATAGATACAACACAGAATGAAGACCTCCGTTGACACGGGAGCATCACGTTAATAATCTCTTCCGCTTCAGAACTTCATAACTTTTCTAGATCAGAAGATAAATAGATGGATTGGATATATAGATACCAGTACACAGGCTACATCGTTTATAATCTTCATAAGAGAAAAGACAAGAGGGAGGGAAAGAGGGAAAGACATTAAAGCGTCAAATTCACAACTTAAGCCACCACACACCAGACGATCTTCCTGCTATCCGAATTTCGAATAAATGGCAAGTGTATTAGATATGGAAATATAAAGAACATCATCTTCCTTATTTAAGTTTTAAATAATGATAAGAATACTAACAACCGGGATTTTAATGTATTCAAGTCTTCTAGTCAGAATAAAAGCCAAATCGGCTTCAGATCATAGTAAATTGAACTACTGGTATGACGTCTCTACGATTCTGAGCCTAATTAGCTCTTCTTCCTCAAAGGAAGCTTGAGATCCATTGGAATTCAAATTCTGTTAATAACATGACTATTCACATCATCGACCATTAAGGTTTTAGAACTTCGGATGTTCATATCAAATGCTATTGCAAATTCTTCCAAAATCGGATCGTAGTCAGATCGTATAATGTGAGGTGGGCTTAAGGAATCATTAAGTATATATAGATCCACCCATGAAAATATTTATTCGATTCCTTTTCCTCCAAAACATGGCATCTGTGTGACCTAATCCTAATCTATATCTGATCGTGGCTCAGAACATCATAAGTGGTTTCATCCGAAAGGGAAGCTACAGTACCATAGCGATCATGGTCAAGTTCTGGAGCTTGGTCGGTAACGTGATGCACATTACTCTCGAAAATGCGTGACAGATACTTCACACTATATGTAGAACTGTAACAGTCGGAAACATCGCCCTTAAGCTTGGAGATCACACTGCCTTCTTTTAGATCGTCCCCAACTGCAATGCAGTAGTACCCATCGGTCCCAAACGACGAACGGTTCGTGGACGATGTGTTGTTGGTTGAATATCCTAAGGTGGAGGTATACGATAGGGTGCTCGCAGTACATTCATAGAAATCCGTGTCTTCTTCTGGAGACGACAGTCGCTTTTTTGAAGGGCGAATCTCTGTAGCATACACTGGGGCATCACGATGACTTGTTGCCGGCAATTGCTGCTTCGTCATCTTAATCCTGTAATAAGACCGACAATTGTGGGAAGAAAAAAATAATTTTCTTGGTGGACATGATTTTTCAAGACTTTTGGCAAAAGCTTCTAATTCTATCTTAAAGCCAGTCTGCACTAGTTTGGCCAGGAGGGATTAGATCTCCCAGCATGGTCACTGACAGGTGATTATCTCATCAACTCAGTTCTCAATTAACATAAGAAAAAGAGGATCATGGGGGACCAACGGGCACCGCTTATATATTTATAGGCATTGTTTTCTATATAGAGGAAGCAAGTAGCTACAAGTAGTGCAGTGGGGCTTTAACTGAAATGAAATATTTATCTTATTTCCTTGCAATGCCCTTTTCTGATGCCAATTTCCTGCAATGAAAGACCACTGAACAAAATATGTTCGAAAAAACGACCTCACGAACTTTAGGATACATTTCATTCCACAGTGTTTTCAGCCGTCTACTCATTAATATTTTAAGAATAGTTAGGATTAGTACACTAATCACGCTCATGAAATTTTGTGAAAACAAAGGCATGATATATTGGTCTACATTTCAGTTTCTAAATGAAATGCCTACTTCTTGATCGTCATGCACTTCAATTCGGTTGTACTTATCGGTCCCAAACGACGAACGATTGGTGGCCGAAGAGTTTTTGGTTGAATGTCCTAAGGTGGAGGTACTAGTTTCGTGGGGAAGTTAATGATCCAATAGGATGTTAATATGAAATGCACTATTTGAAAGGTTACCCTACCGATAGCAACATCATAGGCATGGAAGGCAAGATAAGGACCACTTATGCCCGATTCGAACCCTCCTTTATAATAAGTCTATGTTATATGCATCGTGTTCATGTTCTCAGCAGAGAATTCTGCAATCTGGGATATACTAAAACATAAACTGATAATTAACCTTTCATTTGCCACCCGTGGTGATTGTCACAGTTGCTCGTTTGCCAAGAGTGCAGATCGGCACCAAAAAAGGCACTAATTAACGAAAAAATAAAAATCTTGCTTTGAGGACCCCCAAATTAGATTAACTACAGGAAAAGTTTTTAAACAATGATATTGTATTGTTTTGTTTTTCAGTGGAGTCTGGGCACATCAAAATCATTTCGAGGCATGTGATATATAATGACCCCGTGAAAAAAAAAATCATATGGCACAGGGAAATCAGTTACATGGCACATGAAATCTCAACCTAAAATCTGTTCGCAGAATTTCGTTTTGTTCATGATATTATAGACTATTTCACTTTTAGTACAGCCCTTACCTCTGTCTCAGCACATTGGAAACATCAATATCATATACATGTATAATTATATTATCATTCCTCACGTTTAGATTAATAGATTAATCTATTTCAAATCTTGTTAAGGAAGTATATGTATTTATTACGTAAGTTTAGGATTATAATTATTTGAGGGGTCCGCATTTTACAATCCCTCCATTTCCACAGTCTTTACAAAAACGATACATTCTCTTTTGTAATTCAACTGTTGATTTGCAAAATGCAGTTTATTATTGTACATTGATTTCTGTAAATGATTTTTTTTTCATAATTGTTTATATTGATTGTTCTGTTGGAAATGAAAATAAAACTGAAACTAAAAACTGAAACTGAAATCTTTGTCTCTTGAATATTAGAAACATCAAAATAAAAAATGAGGCCTTTGTTTTAATGACCCTATGAGAAGACACTAGCACAGAAACATGATTGTGCGGCACAATAAGATTAAACTCCGTTCATGTAAGAATTTCTGTTCATGATGATATAGACTGTTTTACCTGCGTCTCGTGCAGTAGATGGCCAAAACTACGATGACAAATACAGTGACCAATGGAGCAATGATGCACACCAAAACTCTTCTATTCCAATGGAATTGGTTCTCTGAGATAAGATTTAAGAACAATCTTTTTAAAAATGAAAATGAAAAGATTCAATTTACAAACAAACATATCTTTATCGGATTTAACCGAGTCTCCATCTATCAATAGTAACTTTACAATGAATATTATTACTTATGTTTGATTTTAAGGTACAGATAGATACAATGCATGGTGATGGTGAGAAACGATTAACAGCAAAATTTGAGATACATGTATACAATAGAATTTTGTAAGATTAAAGTCGATTTTCGTGTTACCGGGTCCAGGGCCAGCGAAAAACGACAGTTTTTGTTATAAGCTAGTGAAATCCTTGCTTCTGATTGGTTATTAGCAGATTTGTCACTGATTTTAGTCATTTTTCATTGAAAAAAGGCTTTGTGAAACGGGTCCCAGATCTGTTGTTTGACGGGTACCATGTGTACACCATGCAAACGAATGTTAAAATAACAAGGCAAATGATCAAATAACTTTTGAAAATATGACTTTGGATATGACTATATATTAATTGATGTAAATGATAAATGGGGGAGGATGATATAACGCGATCGCAACTATTTTCGAAATATCAACTCATTAACAAGGGCACTTTCAATATCCTACTGCATTGTATGTCCCATAGAAACCATGTTCGGATTACGTAATATATTATCATTATTGTCATGTTGGCACGTTTCATTTGGTGGTACGCAAGGCTATATTAAAACTGCCTTAGGTTAATTTTTCAAGTAGTTGCTATCGTGTTATATTGAGACAGAGATTCCGACAAACTTTTTTGAAAATTGATATCATATAGGCGTTGTGTCTTCATATTTCTTGTTCCTCTTAATCAATGATAATGTTTCTCAACGGCTGAAACCGAAAAAAGTTATGTAACTAAAAGTATATACATTGCCAAAGACCTGATAACAATACAACGTAAAAAGGACAAATGAATAAAAGGGTAAAGGGTCATGCACATCACGACAAGGCATTTATATTTTGTTTGTGCAAAGCAACCTTCTTGCATTCAAACAAGTCTTTAAATGTGTACCCCTTTTAAACATATCTACAATTTCCTAGCTTATTCTTTTGATAAATAATTATGTCATTGTAATTATTATTATTTGTTGTTTTATTGTGGTCTGATCTCTGTTTTTTATTTGAAAAACACAAATATCTGAAGGAGATTTCTTCTGTTAATATAAACGAATCGAAGGGTCTTGCTCTAAAAGAAGCTATGAAATTTGCTTATGAAATAGAGGGGCATAGCGTGAGTCCATCAATTTAAGGGGAATTGGCATCATTGAGGGGGAAGGAGCAACTGTCTCACTGGTAAATGAGAGTGTAATCATTTCATTTGGAAGTCCAAAGTAACTAAACTAAAAATAACTTTCTTTTACGATAAGAGAATTATTCACCATTTTCAAGTGAATCAAGTTCCCATTCTCCGTCATCATCTGCTAGTATAATTCTACATGAGCCGTTGTTAACAGAGCAGTTCCACCCTGCAGATATAGGAAGATAACTGATACTATGAATACATGCACACACATACTTTTTATTTTGAATATTATTTATTGTGCTTCCATTCAACAAATTCATAGAAAACAAAATTGCAATGTATAGATAATACAAAAATAAGCTCATATTACGTTTCGAATAATATTACAAATAATGAAAGAATGGAAACAATATAACATAAAAATATACCTCTAACTCCCTTTTCCACTTAAAACTCCTTCTCCCTAACCCCCCCCCTCCCAAAAAACCCTTTGTGTATTTTTGTTTTGCTCTTAATACAGTTTATTTATATCTCATTAAACAATTCAATACAGAAAAAAGAAGATAAATAAGAAGGAAACAAAAACACCCACACACACGCACACAATCAAACACGCACACCCACCCATATGTATAAACATGCATATTCATATTGCCCACAATGTTTTAATGTAAGTAGAATCTCCATTTTCTTAGTGGTCTACTCCATTGCTTTACCAAAAGGCTAAAGAGAAACATTATCTGCAATCATAACGTTTCACGATGTAAATACTTCTCTGTATTCTTGGTAATGTATGTGACAACAAAATAATAAACAAATACCTTGCACTTTCCCATAAATAGTCGTAACGGCTATTGAATACTCACTTGGAATAGACTCTTGAGCATCTGTTGCATTGAACAGAAGAATATATATACATATCGCAAATGAAACAATATTCAACTTAGGCTTTCCGGGTTTTCTTTGTAATTTAGAACAACTCTTTAATCCGAAGGCTAGCATTGTCCTCATCAGAAATATATGTAAATCAAAAGAGATCCGTTAACCTCTCCCTCAGAAAGTTTCTCCAGAATAACAATATCCAGTACTGGTTCTATAATGAACTAGAAAACTAAATGGGTTCTCTTCTTTTTTCACACAATTAAAGAACGGGATTTTAGTTTTGCTTTCGTGATAAATCACAATGATGGTGTAGGCCTGTTATTTGTAACTACTTGTATCACATGATTTCTGTTTTCAAATTAAATGATTTAAAATACATAGAGCTGATTGAGAGAATTATTGATGTGGCAATTAGAGTTTCAGTTTTGCCCTATTTGATTAATTTCGAACGCAATAACAATTAGTATAAGGAAAAGTCAGGAATATTAATGACTGAATGAGAGGAATATAAGTAACACTTGTAAACTCTTCACAAAAATGTTAGTGTATCAATCACCTGATGAGATAATTTGTGTACAGCTAGAATGTACAAGATCAACGACAAAAAATGACTTCACATGACATTATAGAATGCGTCCCAGCCAAAACGAAACCGAGAATTATCGATGTTTTATCATAACTTAATCACAATTATAATTAATAAAACACACATATTTGTAAAGCTTAGATCCCCCTCAAATCATTTGATGCAACTCATAATGTATATTTCACGCATGAGTGATTAAAAACAATTTGAAGAAAAGGGTACCAAAAAGTCATTTGGCGAACAGTATCTGAATTTCAAAGAGAAAATCACATTTCTAGAAAGTTCGTTTTCTGCCCTTTTTATACGACACCTCAATCATGAAAAAATGAGCCAGGAATAGCAAAGTTCTGTTTGTTTAAAATAATGTTTGCATTTCCGAAGTATTCGTTGCTCTGTCGTTAATTGCATAATCAAATAGGAAATAAAAACGTACTTTACTAGCAATTAGCTTTTATCATTTTTACTCACCACTCCCGTTTCGTTGACGATCAGCCATGCATATAAAGTCTTTTGTCAATTCTGTTTGTTGCTACGGCAGGCAACCAGTGAAAACGAATTCGTTTAATAAAAGTATGGAAATGCAAGCATTACTTTAATTTTGTTCAGAATGTGGAGGGGGAGGGGCCGGGGGCGTCATTTTTTCCCACGAGAGTTCCGGACCCCAGTATTAACTCATTTGCATACAGCCAATCAGAGGTCATCTTGAACTCATTTGCATACAGCCAATCAGAGCTCATCTTGTCGCTATCAAACTACTTTTTGTTTAACTAGGGTAACCAAGATTTATTGAGACAGTATTGACACCAAAATATATTCATTTTTATTTTATATATTTTATATATATATTTATTTCGTCTAAGGTGTAATTTTTTAGTAAGTTCTTGGTAGTGTATGTCGCTTGTTTTAGACATAAATTAGGTTTTAGACATAAATTAGGTTTTAGAAAAAAAATTAGTATGGCATTGGCGTTTTTTTAAATCGACAAATTTATATCAGACATTGATGTTTTGGCGATGTTGATGTTGATGTTGATGATGATGGTGATGATGGCGATGATGATTTTGATGATGACGATGATGGTGATGATGATGGTAGTGTTGCTGATGACATTGATGTTAATGATCGTTATGTTAGTGATGATGAATCATGACTACGATGGTGATGATGATGGTGGTGCATGGTGGTGATCTAATGGTGATGATGGTGGTGGTGGTGGTAGCAGTGATGATGATGTGCATGACAATGATAACATTGATGTTGATGATTGTTATGGTGGTGATGAATCGTGACTGCGATGACGCTGATAATTTATCGGACAAGATACCAAGTAATATCATCATCATAAAGATCATTTATCATAGTCATCACCATCATCATAATCCTCATCATTCATCGTCATAGTAATCACCACTATATACAAAAACACCACCATCAGCAGCATATTAACGACCATCATCACTTTCACCATCATTAACACTATCACCATCATCACGACCATCATCAACATTAATACCACCATCATCATAGTAATCATGATTCATCACCACCATAACAATCATGATCAACATCAATGTCATCAGCATAATCATCATCATCATCACCATCATCACAATCACCACCACCACCACCACCATCACCACCACCATCACCATTATCACCATCATCACCACCACCATCATCATCATCATCATCACCAAAAAGAAAATAAGCATAGAATTCAAAAAATTGTATACGATTTCTCATTTGCAAACCATTCAGTAATCAGCATGCCATGGCTGACAGTGAGCATCCTGGATCAATCCATACAGAATGTAGGCTACATTTGACACATTTGAGAAACAGAGACTTTCATTTTATACAAGTTATCCTCTCATGAGGACTAGAGAACCAATAACTGAGGAACCTCCTGAGTCCAGACCAGTCTTTTACTCTTTAGCAAGGTAAAACATGCAGTAAGTCTTTAAAGCATGCATCCTGACCAATGTTCTTTAAAAAAAGAACATTTGAAATAAACACACTAACTACATCCAAGGAATTTGTTATGTTTGAATTTCTAAGAAATGTCACAATTTTTGACACATTTTCGTGGACAGACCCATTTACAAAGACAAATATGACAGGTATGTTATAGTGTCTCAAAAGAAAATGACTGATTTGGTGGTAGTGTCCTAATATTGCTGTCCACCAGTGTATGAGACTACATGGTAAAAGACCATGACCTGTGGCCTCCGTGACCCTGATAAGTCGTTAAAATGAGAATTCCCAGGACAGTGTCCAGTTTACTTGGTAGAGTGTGTTTTACTAAGAGACTACATGGTAAAAGACCATGACCTGTGGCCTCCGTGACCCTGATAAGTCGTTAAAATGAGAATTCCCAGGACGTGTCCAGTTTACTTGGTAGAATATGTTTTACTAAGAGACTACATGGTAAAAGACCATGACCTGTGGCCTCCGTGACCCTGATAAGTCGTTAAAATGAGAATTCCCAGGATGTACAGTGTCCAGTTTACTTGGTAGAGTGTGTTTTACCAAGAGATTGGTTGTTATTCACGAATGTTATGTTGGGCTTTGCATCTGGTCTAGGCATAATCTGAGAGTTGAACGGCACCTTTTCTCTTTTCTTTCAAATTTTTCAAACAATCCTTTGACGGTCTGCTAGCACCAATGCGGTTTCTACCACCCCCAACCATCTTTCTCCTAGATGCTGCAGTTGGCTGAATACCAATTGTCTTCATACCGACTAGAGATTTTTGTTTTTTCTTGCCTAGAGCATGTGCTACCCCAGAGTACCGGCCAAAGCAGTGAAGCGCGGAAGCTAACGCAGTATCTGTTTCAGAAGTTAGTTCATGAAGTTTCTTGGTGAATTTTTTCACCGGTCTTCCAAGGAACTCTTTGTCTCGAATGTAACTTTGTTGTAAAGCAAGAAATGCTTTATTTAGCTCATTGATTATTGGGTCACTTCCATTCTCCTCAGCACTTGATTTTGATGTGCAACCGCGTGTTTCAAATTTGATGTTATCACCGAGTGATCCTTCCTCAATTTTCCTCTCCAACTCCCGAAAGACGAATTCTCCCTTGGCTTCACCATACTCCTTTTTGAATGTCTGGTAGTATAACCTGAAGGGAAAAGGAACTAATTAATATCAGTGCCACAGATAGAGAATGTACAGTACACTTGGGGCTACCACAGTATATAACTCTGAAAAGCAGCTGCAGCACCAAGATATTCAAGGTATTCATTCTTTTATAGCATTTCCAACAAATGTAAAATATTTTCTGGAGAGAACTCTGGTTTCCATAATGTCAAACCTGAACCTACATGTCTTGCAAATAAGTCATCACCAAATAATGAACCAAAGTTCACCTATGAACACTCACACATTCAGAAGAAAAAGGACCGTTCATTTTAAAATCATGGCTGCCATTGTGATCTATGAGAAAACCAACTTATTGCCTGCAATGTGCAGGAATACTTCTGTCAAAACGTATAAGATATGGTGCAACAATGAATTTGAATCAAAATGGATAGATTAGATCACACATTGAACACATGATTGTGAACTAAACAGTCCCTTCAATATGTAATCTACTAACCTATAAGTGTACTGCAGATCAGGTATGATGGATCTATCGGCACTGATGAAAAAGTAGTTGTCATTGTGTTGGAGTTGAAGATCGTATTTGTGCAGTTCCAGTGCTTTTGAAGGGGTGTAACCCTTGCTGAATAAATCCAGGAACTTTTCCTTAACATCTTTACTCACATCCCTATGCTTCAAAGCATCTGCAGCCCTGAGAGCATGGTTATGTGTGCACTTGAATTTCACAACCATCGGATGATCAGGCATATGAGGATCACAAGACCTAAAAAAAAAGTGAATTAGTAAATTACGCGAGGAAGAAGTAGAGAAGAAGTAGAGAAGAAGTAATATATGTCCCCGCCGGAAGTGTAGATCTGTAGAATGGCGTTAATTTTTGTAATTTCTGATAGATCCTTCTAGATAAAGATGAGAAATTAATCTTAAAATTAATATTTTGTGATTATAATGCATTTTTCATTGATTTTGAATAAATTTGCAGAATTAATGAATTTTACAATTCTGTGTAGAAGTTTGGAAGCCCCCACCAAGCCCTATCCGATAAAACAAACAGAAACAGAATCGGCCAAGAAATGACAGAGAAGAAGAAAATTCTAACATTTTGAGCACACATGGATGGACGGACACACGGATGGAAGGACGGACATACAGACACACACACACACACGTACGGAGCACGTTTCATAGTCCCCTCGCGAACTTTGTTCGGCGGGGACAAAAAGAGAGAGAGATAGAGAGAGAGAGAACATGGATGTCACAGGCTGCAGCATGTGAATGTACCATTTTTCATATGATGGTGTTTTTGTCAATTCGACAATTGACCTGAATGCACTGCATCTAACCTCTGCTGCAATACCTCGGGCCAAAATCATGCCTAATCTAGAATAATATAATTCTACCCAAAAACAGAAGTGTATAGATTTCACCTTTTTTTCCTCACCCTTTTCCAAAGGGACGATATTTGTGACACCCTGTCCAAAGAAAGTAGAGATTCGAGTAGAAAAAATAGTACCGGTACAAAATGTTATGAACAATCAGTACAGCTGTACCCTGTGCAAAACGGATGCAAAATTCAATTACCTGCACTTCCTCTTTTTCCCATCTGACTTTTCAAAGGTGCTGACTTTCACAACAATGCTCAGGCCTGCTGGACAATTTGTGTTTTTTGAACCCCTGCGTTGATCAGCTGTTGTGGATCTTGGTTTCGTGTTATGTTGGCAGCGAAATTCAGTCTGAAGTGAGAGTGTAAAACATGCATTAACAAATTTCAGTTTCAGAGCTGAAAGAATTTACACTTAGAACATACAATGATACAAGGAAAAATTCAATTCTTGAAAAGTAGTAGGTGAAACATGTAGCCAGCGATCATGATTAACTGGTCATAAGACAGATCATTTGCTCACGCATGCCCTAACCTCTGGAACAGCCTTCCCAAAGACATCAAAACATATATATATATATATGACATCTGACTCTTTCAAAAGAAAAACCTTGTTAAAACACTTCTGTTTATTAAAGACTTATTAGTTTCTACTTGCACCTTGAGCACCCTACAGAGTTGATTTGGTTTAATATAAGTTAGACCTACATATATTATTATTATCATTATCATTATCATTATCATTATCATTATCATTATCATTATCATTATCATTATTATCATTATTATTATTTTTATTATTATTATTATTGTAGCGAACCAGTCCGCTACAATTATTTATCTTGCAGAAAACGTAGAGGGCTCAGTAAGCTTTTTCGGGCGTAAGAGCTCAGGGCGCGATTACGGACGCACCATACCATGCGTAAAGCAGCTCTCGGAGACTATAAATAGCGGTGTTTTACAGTGATTTTGTCACTTCGACGCTGGCTCTCGTTGTGGTCGGATGGCGAACTCTCCGCTCCGCTCCAACTGAGCTAAACTATGGAAAAGGATTGGAAACGAGAAATAGAGTTCCTACAAAAGGAAATCCCTGCTTTTTATTACTCCAGAGATTAATCCAGGTAATCGGTGTCGGTGTTAATTATGATAACATGTATGAGATGTTGACTTATGTTTTTATAATTAAAGTATGGAAATTATCATACAGTTAAACAATTCATCGTTTCATAACGTGCAATTAATTGAGTCTCCATAGACTGACGTAATATAACCCTCTCATAGAGAATACACATCCAGCTATCCAAAACACCTCTCATCTCCACACCCATATACTTTGGGAAAACGGAGCCACGATCGGGCCTCTAACTACAAGCCAAATAGAAATTGTTTGCATTAGTCAGGATGGCAAACTCTTTGTCAGATGAAGATGATAGAGGCAAGGGACAGGCCAGCCCTCCAGCATCCAGGACCCGTTCTAAGATGGAGGGCCGTCACACAATTATTATTATAATTATTATTATTATTATTATTATTATTATTATTATTATTATTATTATTATTATTATTATTCTGTTGAAACTTAGGGGCATTAAAAGGTAACAAAATTGTGTAGTTGTACTTGTAGGCCTACACCTTGTTTTCAATTTAATCATTATTAATCAAACATGTCAAATGTGTGGCAACACGCCAACAGTGTTACTGTTAGTGTTTACTGTTAGTGATATGCCTACAGCTACACACCTTGTACAGAACCCTTTCACCAGAGGAAGGATAAGTTCTTTCCACTCGAAAAGTTGACAAAGATGACTTCTGCATGGACTCCAGCCATTCTTTAGCCCCTTCTTTGGTCGAAACAGCCAACCTCAATGTTACTAGTTTTACTTCTTTCTCGACAATTTCTATATTACAAATGTGATGTTCATAGTTCTCAGGTAAGAATTCCTGCAATAAAAGAAGTAAAAAATAAAATATAAGTAAAGCATGATGATTAGTGCTAAGTAATAAGTTTTCACAGCAATTTCATAAGCTGATATTATGAGAGGTGTAGATCTGTAATAAATTTGCTAAAAGTAAAGGTAGACATGCTAGAGCACAAATGAAACATTTGCAAGCCTAGAGTCTATGCCATGGCTATGCACGCACACCATGCTGACATAGTCATAGTCAAGGCGCTGTCTGTGTGTAAAGTATAAAGAGCTTCGCACCGTTTCGCATCAAGAACAGTCAATTAATAGGTTTCTTTATATGTACCTCTCTTTAGTATATGTTGAATAAATCTAGTCATCTGATTACTCGAAATTGGAGTCGTGATTTTAGCCATGCCCATCTAACGGTCAATAGTTCATGAGAAAAGATGCCCGTTGCCCCGGGTAACGGGCCGAATAGTTAAATTTTGCTGAGATCCCCATTGTTTTACGTGTAAAAGTTTCTTTGTGCGATGTGCGAGTGCGGATACCATAGAGTGTGTGTGCGATTCCCGAATGATCGTAATATTCAGGCAACCTTCTAGCGAAGATTAACAGACAGTGTCTCACTCTCAGATTTCCTGTGATGTTTTGACCAATCTACCAGTTATTTCAGATTTTTACTAAATGTTTAGATTTGTTTTCTCGTGGATTTAGCTCCTTTTGGAATGAAACATGGATTTAGCTCCTTTTGGAATGAAACACGATATTGTACCTAAAATTGTTCATACTTTCTGGTGAAATTTTAGAATATTTTCTCAATAAAGTCACTTTAATTTTTATTCAAATTTAGTAGCAAACCTTTCCTTTTAATAATAATAGTGAATTCACAACTAAAAAAACCTTTTGAAGAGAAAGTAAACAACATATCACAGTTTCATTCCAATAGGAGCTAAATCCGTTTCATTCCAATAGGAGCTAAATCCATGTTTCATTCCAAAAGGAGCTAAATCCACAAAATCTAAAAATTTAGTAAAAATCTGAAATAACTGGTAGATTTTTTTTTCTTATCATATATTATTGGTCCAGGGTGACACCTTTAACATGAAGGTACATGGCTAAAGGGAAAGTGGAGAAATAAAAAGGCGATTTACTCAGAAGTACCCAAAGTGGATTTAGCTCCTTTTGGAATGAAACCGATTTGGATTTAGCTCCTTTTGGAATGAAACATGATATTGTACCTAAAATTTTTCATACTTCCTGGTGAAATTTTAGAATGTGATATAGTGCATTTTGTCCCCATGTAGGAAATCATTATTTTAAGAAACTCAATTTTAAAAAACTAAATTTTGATAAAATATGGATTTAGCTCCTTTTGGAATCAAGCTCTTCATATCTATATTAGAAAATTTCTCAAACGTAAAATCTTTAAAAATGAGTCTCTATACTAAAGAGACTCATTTTTAAAGATTTAGAAAAGTATAAGGCTATAGATTATAGTGGCTTCGAGCTTCGATACGATAAGGCCTAGGCAATAGTATTACTTAGTAGGCCTATTATTAGTATCTTTGATTCTTCTTCTTCTTCGTCATAATCTGCCTCCTTCACTCCTGAAGATTCTTCTTCTTGAAGTTCTTCTTCTTCTTCTTCAAGATAATCTGCCTCCTTCAATACTGAAGATTCTTGCAGATGCCGTATATACTCGGCCTGATTGGGGTGTGCAGGTGGACCACTACACCTGGCACGGGGTTTCCCCCTACTCTTCAATACGAATAGTGCAGTGGGTTCTAACTTGCAAGGCCAGGGTGGTGACTCTCCTGTACACGGGGCTTCCATATAACATCCTATCTGAGGGACGGAGTGTTTTCCACTTAAAGGTATTACAAAGTTTTGGTATGGGGTCATGAATTTGGTTCAAATGAACATATTGGAAGCATATGCGATTTTAAAATGTTCAATGATCGTTGTCGCGGTTGAAATCGAGTCTAAAGTGATGAAATTGTAAATAATAAACTCTTTATGTTGTATAGCGCCCTCTCAAGACTGGTATTACTTTAGCTTTAAAACAATGTTTCTTGACTACAATCCACCTAGATCTATTTATTTCCATTTGTAAATTATATATCAGAACTGCATATTCTGAATCTGAGATTTTCATGGTCGCAGCTACGATGGAATGGCCTAAGGCGCTATTTGAAATAGACCTAGGCCTATTTGATATTTACCGGGAGCTACCGGGAGCACCGGTAAATTTTGATTATTCAATTTGCTCGGAAGCAGAAGTGTTTTAGCAATTTAGGGGCTAATTTTTTTAGTGATTGTAATATATACATCCACAGCTACACCACTCCAGCAAAGCAAAGAGAGTCAATACTGCGTATGGACCTCTAGCGCTGTACCATGTGCTAATAGGCAGCAATTTCACACGTGAATAGTCAATAGACTTATAATACACAAATGCACACAATCATGCCGATAAAACTGTAAGCAAGTTTGACAGTGGAGTGGACTCACGATTTTAATTTTTAAATTATTCTTTCTAACATCGGTGAGTTGAAAAAATTGTATTTTACTGCCTTTTAGGTGTCATCAATTGTCACTAAAGTACCGATTTTGAGTGAAATCAGTTTAATTTTGTACAGTGGTGTTTGAAATGTTGAGATCAATAAAACAGGTTTTAATACACAGCCAGGATAGCGATGCAGCATGCAGCTATGTGTGAGCTACACAGCCTCACAGGGGCATCCAAATATCTATATCAAACATTTAAAGAATTACTATCCATTCAATTTCAAAATTTCCCAAAACTTTGCATTACCTTTAAGTTTAACATAGCCTGCGTCTATGAAACAATGGGAGGGGCATGTTAACACACAACGAACGCAGGCTACTCTTGTCGAGTCTTGCAGATGAAAGGGAAACTCCAGGGAGCTGGAGCTCAGCTCCGCCGCCGAAGGCGTCGGCGGCGGAGCTCCCTGAGCTGAGCCTGAGCTGGGCTGGAGTTAATGAAAGGGTGTGTGTGTCACACATTGCATGCATTGATTGCTAGAGTAATTTTAACTTACCTCTAACCAGCGTATATGTTCAGAATCGATGACATGGGCCTCTGAAGCTGAATGAGAGCACAATACAATATTCGCGTTGCAATCGGATTCGGAGGTCGCCATTTTGCACGCGTAAAGCTTGTTGACATCGACAAGATGGATTGGGTGTAGACTATGTATAGTTAGTTCGGATACAAGTTCTAACGTAACACACGTTACGCGTATACATAATACATACAAACAAGGTGTATTTATCTCGGATACTAATTGCATGAGTGTTGCGACACGCCGACGCGACGGATCTTTACATTTGCCCGTTTTATGATTCTAAAATTGTTTCATCATGGGGAAAAACAAGAAAAAATGTAAGTACTAATCAGTTAATGTCCGAAATAACATTGTACACCAGAGATTTTAACGTCACTAATTGTCTTTGTCATAAATTAATCGATGATTACGGGAGCGCAAAATATCACCGCAGTCCCACTTGTTTCGAAATTTGTGTGTTAAAATCTGTGAAAATTATATTAATAATATATTTCTAAATCTAAGTTGTAACAAATCTTCTACTATCTCCCCCATCTCCTATTATTCTTCGTTTGTTCTATTCTTGTTCTTCTTTTGTTCTTGTTGTTGTTGTGTCGGTGTTTTTGTCGTTGTTGTTATTGTTATTCTTCTTCTTTCTCATCTTCTTCCTCTTCTTCTTGAAATGAAAGACTTGATCTTCTTTCTAACTTCTAGTTCTAAATCTAACTCTAGACAGCTAGGGCCCGTTTCTCGAAACCAACGACAAGACAGTCATAACTTTATCCGCCAACTACGGAGATGTCTCTGATCTTCCTAAACCGTTTCACGAAGAGCTTACTAGCTAGACATCTTGTGAAATCGATACTATCAGCGACAAGAGGAGCCAAGAGTCTACATTAGCCTTAGTCACAATTCCACCGGATTAAAAAAAAAAGTAATTTTAGGAAAACTGCAATTATTTGAATAAATTAGGACTAAAACAGATTGAAAATGGTACCAGGGAATAAGAGATGCAATATACTTCAAAATTTGAGTAGATTATCATTATACCATAGAATTACTTGTAAAATATAATTGTGAGTATTTCATTTCATGACCGGTGAATCATGTTTGTTTTTTAAATGGGTACCCCCCAGATATTTTCATTTGATAGTTTATAAAAACACACCCTTATATTATTCTTAGTAAAAATACGATGTTAAGAAAGTTTTGTCCAATGTTTTAGGTGTCGGCACAATATTGAAATGACAAAACTTCAACATTCCAAACGTTAAAACACATGTTTTAAACTATTCAGTTTACACATTAGAAGATAGAATTTATCTCGAAATTAGTATGGGTCTGAAAACTAGAGAATGCACTTCCGACTATGGCTTGCCTGCCGTGGCAGATTACCCATCCCCTCGAGGATTTTACTATGTGGAAAGAAACGCGTATAATCAGTTTAGTTAAGTGGAAAAAGGCTTAAATATAAACATGGCATATTTTCATAAGACTTTCAAATATAAAAAATGATAAAAAGTGAATGTGTAGAAAGATCATAGCTGGAGGATTTCTTGTCCTTTTTGCCAGCCATAGTCTACCCAATAAATGACATGTGATGGCGCTGCCCATCGACTAAAAAGTTATGACAGAGATATGACGGTGTCGGAGGCGTCATAACTACGGTTTAGTCAGGATGTTGTCCTTGATGTTAGCAAAGAGGGCTTCGTGAAACACATAGCGGACAAGTAGCTTACTAACGCTGATTTAGTGAAGAAGTTAGACTTATGACGGTTTCGAGAAACGAGCCCCTACAATCTAGTCTAAGTTCATCTTCTTCTTCTTCAAAATCAAAGTTCAACTTCAAAGTTCAAGTTCAAGTTCTTTTTCTCCTTCTTTCTTCCTTGACTCTATTTTTTTCCTTTTTTTATATGTAGACTTTAGGTTATGTTATTATTTGTTTAATTTTTGTTAACATTATTTATGTATCATCATGATCATCAACAATCATGCAATATAATTACAGATCTAGTTTTACACCACTGAATAATGTTCTTCTCCTGTCTTCTTTCTTCCACTCTTGAAAAATGCCTTTCCTTTTATATATACCTTGAATACCTTGAATACCAAGGCTTCTGGAAGAAAGCCATCTCCAGCTGTTGAGCTTCCAGATCTAACTTCAAGGGGATGTCCCAGCTTCCGGGTCTTGCACCATGGTCATTTTACATCTGTATCTTGCTTGCTGGGTCATATCAGGATTGTCATAGCATAGTGCCGGAGTGTCTACTGGGAGAAGGGTGAATTATATTGCTCCTTCTTCCAGTGTTTTTCTTTTTATTCTGTTTAACTTCTGGAAGCAGTCTTGATCTATCAAAATTCATCAATTAGTGCAATAAAAATTGATGGGAAGCAAGATGGTGACAGTTGTTTGGAATTCCTCTGAGTTTTTTTTTTCTTCATCCTACATAATGAATAGATCAACATGAAAAATTCATTTGTGTTCTATTTCCAATTCTTAAAACTTTTCTGACATGACTTGTTTAAGGGGTATTCATTTCTTACATTATAAGCCAAATAAGCCCAAATTGATAAATGATTCAAATATTCTCCTCAAACATGTAGTTAATTGGTATAATGGCTGTACCATCTGCAAATGGAATTAAACTGTTATGTGGAGAAGAAAAAAAAACACATTTAGTTCTATTGTTAAAATTTGTTATATTTTGTCATTTGGTATACATGTGCCTTTTGTAACTAATATATTTGATGCTAATGCTTTTTATGTATATATTCTGTCAATCCCATCTCATGTATTTGTAATGTTTATCTTTTTTTGCAAGCAATTTGTATCTGCTCTAAGAAAAGGTGCTATAAAAATGTTTCAGATTGTTAATATTTTTATCAATAACTTGAATTTCTCTTTCCTTCAGCAAACCTGTCACATGCAGAGATGATGATGATGACTGTATCAGATATTGTCAGTCAGCTTGTCACAGCGCATGATGAAAACAAAGATGTCAATCTTAACAGGTGAGTTCTAGGATATTAGGATACACTTTTAGAGCAATAGAGTTGTGGAGCTGTGGAACAGTCTCCCAGAAAACGTGGTGTCAGCTGAGTCGGTCAACTCATTTAAGAATAAACTTGATAGTCACTGGTCAAAGAATCCAACCCTTCTGTATGAGCCGGTCTAGCACCGTCTAGGTGTTGTCTGTTGTCGCACACAATCTCCTCCCTTCACAAATAACAGTAACCATGGCAGAATCCTGGATCAATGAACAGGCTTAGACCTACAACATCGTTGGATTAAAGTAAAGTAAAGTAGTTCTTTTTTTTCCTACCCAATAGCAATCACAGAATCATTCGTGTGATGCTGTGTGAATATTGGGCAAAATATTTATAAAAAAACTTGCCTTTTACAATGCAGGATGACCAAATATCTAAAATTGTTCATGTGACTCCATCACTTGGATAAATGTCAAGTGGAATTTCCAGGCTGTTTTGTTTTGTGTGTACCATAGCAGGCAGTAGGGAATAGTTATCTTGCTCCTTTGAAACTCCCATGCATGTTACTGCAAGCACATATGCATAGTGTAGGAAGTGGCTGCAGTGCAATTACACAGTGTGTGAGGTAATCCTACAGGTAACCTTGTACATCGTGTAAGTGATCTAGTGCCTAAATACGAAAGGCAATCGGAACACAAAGAGAAAAGAGACATGTTTCATTTTGTTTTTCTAATTTCTATAAGGATTTGCAGATTTCTCTACTATCATTTTCTTTTTCTCAGAAGATTAGTTTTACATGATAATAGGAATTGCATTATTAATTTATTGTTATTATTATTATTGTTATTATTATTGGTTTTGTTTTTGTTGTTGTTGTTATTATTATTGTCATCATCATCTAATCATCATCATCATCATCATCATCATCATCATCATCATTAGCATCATCAACAAAATCAATGTTATCATCATCATTATCATCGTCATTATCATCATCATCATTGTTAGTATCACTACTATTATTAACATCATTCCTGTTATGATGTAATTGATTTTCTTTTTTTACTAGAATCAAGAGTTTGACTGCGAAGAAGTATGGTTTGACCTCTCAACCCAGGCTTGTTGATATCATTGCAGCTGTTCCTCAAGCGCACAAGAAAGTAAGTTCTCTCCTTGTTTATATGATCAACCAATAAATGCACTGTTACCGGGCTTGTTACTAACAAAATGTACAGACCATTAAATTTGGAATCTGGATCACTAAATTGTAATTTATGATCCTGGTGTACATCAACCTTAATATTTTTCTCTGGACTTTCTCAAGAGAAAAGCATTCTTCTATGGTGTAGTGTTTCAGCATTATGTCATGGCCAAGTAAAGAAGTTCCAAATCATGTCAAATGTATCATTGGGGGAGGAGGAAAAGTGTTAGTCTTACATCAAAACACACATGTGCATGTATCTGACATGCAGAGATAAAGATTCAATACTCAGCATGAATCTAAGATTTATTTTGTTATGTGTCCACAGGCTCTTATTCCCAAGTTGAAAGCCAAACCAATCAGGACAGCCAGTGGGGTAAGTACTCAATGCTGCTTGTTGTTGGGCTCTGGATGTACTTGAAATACAAGAATAAATAAGTAAACACTGTTTGTAGTCCAGACGTTTACCATTGTACAAAATTTATAACAAAGCTTGGACAGCTTTGTAATGTTATTGTGTGACCTTGACGGAAAAAATCTTTATATTGTTTTCCCCTATAAAATGTGTAAAAAGGGGTGTTGCTAGAGAGTTGATTTTAGGTTCTGTCCATAAATGTTGGATTTCCTCGAGCCATGTCGGCACATCATGAACATTGATATTTTTTGTGGTGGTTGTTGTTTGTTTTGTTTCATTTTTGTTTGTTTGTTTGTATATTTATTTATTTGTTCTTGTTGCTCTGTTCTGTTCTGTTCTGTTTTTCTTTTTTTCATGTATTGAAGTTTTATGCCTACATTTTTACTACACAGATAGCTCTTGTAGCAGCAATCATGATACTGTACATCTGTACATATTTTTCTCTTTACAGATAGCTGTTGTTGCAGTGATGTGTAAGCCCCATAGATGTCCTCATATTAGTATGACAGGTAACATCTGTGTGTACTGCCCTGGAGGTCCTGATTCAGATTTTGAATATTCAACTCAGTCATACACAGGATATGAGGTAATTACTCACATTATGAGAGAGTTTTGTTTCATAAAGGTAATTGCAGGTTTTGATTTAGAACTTTGGGGGTAACAGCCACTTTGATTTTTGGCACCCTTGAAAAAAGTGGGCAGGTGGCCTTAGATTCCTGAAAAAAAAGTGGCACCAAGGACAAGGAAAAGGGCTCTTCATGCATAAAAATGGGATCTTTTGTCAGGGTGCTTGAAATAATAAGCTAATTACTGGCAAAATGATTGAACAAACAAAACAAAACTGACATCCTTAAGCAAAACAAACACCACATTTGCCACTCTCCAACCAGGTGTCAAATAGGTCTTCGGTAGGATGCGAAAGTCATTGTAGTTTGCTCAGCATTGTGAGTGTCTATAAAATGGCACCTGCTTAGAATGCTCCCCTGAGAGTGAAGAATGTGCATACATTGCGTGCGGGTAAGTTGGAATTCAATGACCAGGATAAAAATATATCTGTATACCCAGATTAGTATTATTATTATTGAAACAAGAATAAACATTTTGGCATATTCAGTCCTTGAGTAAAAAATGATATTCCTGGGCCCTGTAACACAAAGCATAGCAATTGATTGTATGATTGATTAATTGATACATGGTACAATTAATTTATTGTACATCATTGTCAATTACAAAATAGCAATCAATAGCTAACTTGCCTGTGTGTTACGAGGCCCTGGTAAAAAACAAATTTTATCCATGATCTCTTCCTTTACATAGCCGACATTGATGCATGCAATCCATGCCTGAAACAACCCCACCTACAAACCATTCATAGAGTTGATCCATTGAAGCAATTTTATAGTGTCATTTATATTCATGTGCATAAATACACATCATCTGTTGAGAGCCAGAAGGGCATTAACTGTGTGTTACAATCGCCCTTTAGGCTCCAAACAGACCGCAAGCTTTCACAACATTTCAGGTAATAATAATAATAATATTCCGTTTTTATTTAGCGCTTAACATCTACGATGTCTCTAAGCACTTTACAGATATACTAATACTTCGGTCATTGGATTCAATGCTTGTCCGCACACACTGTGTGCACAATCTCCACTCCCTGGGAGTATTCCAGCTAGCCTAATTCCAGTCATGCGTTACTTGACGCTCAAAAACTGTTTGACCAACAATAGCGGTCGCATCCTACCCGGTACCCATTTAACACCTGGGTGGAGAGTAGCAAATGCAGGTTAATATCTTGCCAAAGGATAATAAAGGTAACATCTAAAGCCCAATCAATCTTCTGTTTTGTGTTGAATAGCGGATGTTGATGCGTGCTATATGTGCACAATACTACCCCTAACTAAAAACCGGGCTTAAAACGAATTAGTTGAAGCAGCTTAGTGGTACCCCTTCTACTCGTGTATTTCCATATTCTTGCTTTCCGAACATCTCTATTTCAAGTAACAATTATAACTGAATTGATCTTTTCATTCCTGTTGAATAGCCAACATCGATGCGTGCTATACGTGCCCGATACAACCCCTACCTGCAAACCAGGCATAGAGTGGATCAGTTAAAGCAGCTTGGCCACAGTGTTGATAAGGTGGAGTTCATCGTTATGGGCGGGACCTTCATGGCACTGTCTGAGGAGTACAGGGACTACTTCATCCGCAACCTGCATGACGCCCTCTCTGGCCATACAAGCAACAGTGTGGAAGAGGCAGTCAAGTGAGTATCACTTATCTTTTTCAATTTTTCAACCAATTTCCATACAATACATTAATGTTTTGAACATTATGATGGCATAACCCAAGAGAGAATTGATCTTCTTTTGTTTGATTGTTTTTATGAAAGGCAACTAATTTTTTTAAAAAGCAAATAATATAAAATATTTTCCTAAACACAGCTTTTCTTCCACTGCTAAGAAATTATCTTCAATCTGCAAAAGTTGCTAGTTGGAAGAGAAGAAAATAAATAGACTGGTATGATGACTAAGTCATACTTTTCAGCAGCAACACAAATAAAAAAAAATATCTGGAAATGTATCTCTATCCCTTGTTTTTCTTGCTGTAGAAGTAGATATGAGGAATAGCATGGGTGATCTTTACCTTGAGGAGTAGGGTTCAGTCTCACTGCACCATACACGTATATCAATGTCTGGGACTCACTTTGGGTACAAGCTGCCTAGGGTGAAAGAGCTTTCTGTTGCATGTACACAGCAAGTCAAAGAGAAATATGATTATTTCTTTGTCATTAATATCTTACAATTTTAGGGGAAATGATCAGAAAAAAACTGTACTCACTAACCTTCCCATGATTTGTGCTCTTGATTTTTTTTTTCCTCTCAATTCAACAGGTTTTCTGAGAGGAGTAGGACCAAGTGTATCGGTATCACCATAGAAACCAGACCAGACTATTGCCTCAAGAGACATCTCAGGTTAGTGAAGAATTCTTTGCAGTTTGAACTGTTCAGTGAGCACAAATTGCTCAGCACATCTCGCAATATGCCTGGCATAAGGGTGTTAATGAATGCAAAACAATCGGATTTACAAATCTTTTTAAAAATTGTTTTCTACAGACATGCATCAATCAGATATTATTACATGGATCTGGTGACCAGGGCCGGTATTCAATTCAATACTTATGTCAGAAATATGAGTATTTTACCTAGTTTTCAACTTAGATAAGATACTTAACCAACTTTGGTATTCAGTTGAAGCTTTTGGCTAATATTTTACCCTAAGTTTAAGACAGCTCCCTAGCAGACTTAAGCCAATTATTTTGGAGGCCATGATTGGTGCACATTTGGTTTTTATACAAAGTCATCTTAAGCTGCGCACAATTATAAGAGCTCGCATTTAATACGAAGCATTAATTGCACATACTTTAGATTGACCATATGATGTCACAATGCTTATCAGTAAGTATTTAGCCTTAAAGTCGACTTGCTTAAGTAAATGCTCAGATATCATCTTGATATGAGTTAAGACATATAACTTAGCCATGTAAAATTGTAAGTGAAATAGTAACCGACTCCAGGTACTAAATTGAGTACGGCCCCAAGTTTTAAGGTCACCATCTGAAAGACATGACTCAGTTTCAAACCGGGTTCTGTCAGAGTCAGTTTGTAGGCAAAGATAGAGAGCTGAGACCAACTCGCGTTATAACCTGTACTTGCCTATTATACGAAGACACAAACTTGTTTTTCTTGACAGTGACATGTTGAAGTACGGCTGTACCAGACTAGAGATCGGTGTACAGAGTGTGTATGAAGATGTAGCCAGAGACACAAACAGGTAAGCCTATAAGGAAAACTATCATCAATCCATGGTACTTCTTCATTAATTTTAAAAAAAAATGTATGTTAATAATAATAAATATAATATGTCAATTTTTATATAATTTTAAAGGAAACCTCACCCCAAAAAATGACTTTACTTATTCTGAGAGATTTATTATATTCCTGCCCATTAATCATCAAGATTCCGCGCCCAAATTTGTCTCTTCTTTTTTCTCTATAATATTTTATTTCAGGGGTCACACTGTAAGGGCTGTTTGTGAGTCCTTTCAGATGTCCAAGGACGCTGGCTTCAAGGTGGTTTCTCATATGATGCCTGACCTTCCAAATGTTGACCTTGAGAGAGACGTTGAGCAGTTCATTGTAAGTACTTTTGATTCACCTGTCAAGTGATGATAATGGTAATCTGTATGACATATTTGGCAGCATTTTTTTTTTTTTTAAAGACATTTTTGGCTTACACCCAGCAAATAAAGATTATGCCCTCGATCTTGTAATTGAAAACAAAGTCAGAAAATATCTTGGAACCAGCGGGATTCGAACCTGCCATCTATTGCTTGCCAGGCAGCGACTCTACTACCAGGCCATCACTGGTCCATGGTACAGTCACGATGAACTGGAAACAAATACCTCAGCTCTCCTCTGACTTATTCTGAATTATTAATACTTTCACAGGACTCGATATGAGTGGACATTGTGGAAACATTAGGGGCTTATCACAAAATTCAAATTTAACAATAGGCTCGTGCAAACAAACTCTTAACATTTCAGTCCAGACCCTGTACAGAAACATAAGTGTAGAACCCTGCCTGAGCTGCATGTGGATGTATGCTACATGTACATGTAGCTCAATGCTGAAGATGATCACAAACAAATATGTATCCAAAGTTGCAAGTCTTCTTTATGAGCTGGCCTAACCTAACCCTTACCCATATTACATATGAATACGGTCTAATCCTTGATTTTATGCTATTTTTCAATCATTCTGTTTGTTGGAAGGAATTTTTCGAGAACCCAGCCTTCCGACCCGATGGTCTAAAGCTCTACCCAACCCTAGTCATCAGAGGTACAGGTCTTTACGAACTCTGGAAGACTGGCCGCTACAAGAGCTATCCGCCAAGCACCCTGGTGGATCTGGTTGCTAGGATACTGGCCTTGGTGCCACCTTGGACCAGGGTCTACAGAGTTCAAAGGTCAGACTTTATTACTATCGCATATGTGTAATTTTCACAAGATTTGTGAAATACATTTTAAAGCCCCTATCAGGGATTTGCAAGCCCTCAAAAAATTTATCTCAAAATTTATCTGTAGCAGCAAGATGAGTTTATGAAAGTATGTCCTAAATTTCAGATTTAAAAAGTGTGGTTTTCTCTATATGAGTGAAAATTGAAGCCCTAATTTTGTACACAACAAACGGGGTGAATAAAACACTGCCAGTTGCAAAATTCACATTTAAACAGAAAAATAACTGTAATTATGCTAATAATTATTATATACCTCACTTTAGAAATCTAGCAATCTGATTGGTCGAAATTGGAGTCGTGATTTCAAGCCATGCCCCACTCACAGGGCATAGCAATAGCCCACAGGGCCTAGTTAAAAGTTTCTACCCTCAACCTCATTATCCTGCGATTCCCATTGGTTTACTGCGATCCCCATTGGTTTGCGTGTTAAAATTGTCTACGTGCGAGCACGGACGCCATACAGTGCTCTTTGTCTGCGATTCCCAAATGATTGAAACTTTCACTCGAAGATTAAGCGAAGATTAACAGACAGTGTTTCAGATTTTCTGTGATGTTTTAACAAATTTTTACTCACTAAAAGGCTAAGGTAAGAATTCTTGGTAGATTTTTTCGTTTTAATTCGGCATATAAAGTCATATCGACTGCTTTAATACTCGAGGACTAGCTGTTTCTATACTGGCTCGCGAGATAGTTGAATCCCCTGCTATCACCCCTCGGCGCGCCGCCCATCCAGGCGCGCCTCGTAGCAGTCGATATAACTATAATATTTTTGCCACCATCCTTCCAGGAAAGTTTTCAATTTCGATTTTTACAAGTTTTGAGATTCTCACCATGCAAATTCCTGCAACGACCTTACAGATATTTTTCAGGATGGTAAATCTCCCGATTTTGTTTTTAAATATTCTGGTGCGGGGGGTCTCACATTCTTTTTGTTCCACTTTACATCTTAGTTTCTCATCAGGGGGTCTCACATTCTTTTTGTTCCACTTTACATCTTAGTTTCTCATCAGTAAAAGAAACCAGGAAAAGCATAATCGTCTTTATAGTCAGGTGGTATCAATAGGCGGGTGTTTGCTGAAGCAGGTTTCACTGTATTAACATTGCATTAATCTATTTGCTGCAGAGATATCCCAATGCCTCTGGTAAGTTCAGGAGTGGAGCAATGGAACCTGAGAGAGCTTGCCCTAGCTAGGATGAGAGACCTTGGTATAAAGTGTAGAGACCTTTATAGAACAGTGAAACTTGTATATAAAGGCCACTCAAGGAAAACAAGAAGAGCGGTCTTTAAACGCAGGTTGTCATTATGTACAGGTTCTTTTAATACCTTCCTTGATTAGAAACTCTGTCCAAGGGAAACAGTTGTTTGGTGCTGTGGTCTTTCTATACAGGTGGTTTCTAAAGCAGGTTGGGCTGTAACAGTGTACCTCTTTGATCTATTGTAGGGATATCCCGATGCCTTTGGTCAGTTCAGGAGTGGAGCATGGGAACCTGAGAGAGTTAGCCCTGGCTAGGATGAGAGACCTGGGTACACAGTGTAGAGACGTGAGAACCAGGGAGGTTGGCATTCAAGAAATTCATCACAAGGTCAAGCCGTATGAGGTGAGAGGTCATTCCACCCTCTGTCATAAAAAGCATGAATTCAGAGAGGTTTTTTGCTAATGATTTGTTTTAATCTTTCAAAGTACCTTACATTTGAATGGCAGGTGTTGGAATTTGTCAATTTATGACAAAAATATTGATTATTCGTTGAAAACCACTATTATTTGGCTATGACTTCACATAGATATGAGATTTCCCTTGATTTTCATTGTTTTTATGTTTTTGTGTTGTTGTTTTTTTCTTTCTGTGATTTAAGAATAATTTTGTTTTGTGAAGAAACTAACTGGGTGTTTATAAGGAAATAATAACTTTTATGATTTATCAGAAAATGTGAGTTCAGATTTTGAACATCCAAGGCATTATGTACAATTTACTTGTCTAAATTCATGACCATGTTCTGAAAGAAAGAAAATGTATGTGTTTTTTGTTTGTATACCTCTGTAGATTTACAAATGTGGAATGTGTTTTTACTGAATATACAACTTAAGCAGAATTGTAGGTCAGTTGCCTATCAAAGACATTTGGTTTATGGACATAAATCTTTGTTTCTCAGTAGTCCTTAAAAGATTACTTTGGTATGAGGTTCACATAATGGAGGTTTTGTCAATGCACTGGTAACTGAATATGGTGATGCTCTGGTCTATGCTCCAATGATCATTGACTCCAGGCTTTACATTGTGGAAAATATAGGGTTGGGGTTAGGGTTGCAGTTAGGTTTTAGGTTAGGGTAATGTTTTAAATTTTAGGGTAGGTTTTGGGTTAGGTTTTAGGTTAGGGTTGCAGTTAGGTTTAAGGTTAGGTTTTAGCTTAGGTTTTAGGTTAGGCTTTAGGTTAGGCTTTAGGTTAGGTTTTAGGCTAAGTTTTGGGTTAGGGTTTAATAGGCATAATTTGTTTGGTCCATGGTTGAGGTTCAGAATTCATTAAAGGTATAGACCAGTTTTGGAAACGCCCCCCTCTCAAAAAATGAAATGGAAGCTCTTATTACCAATTATGTGAAAGAATATATTTTGACTAATACGTGATGATACAAATTTTGCTGGGAAACCGCCTACTAATTGATATATTTGGTAAATTATCATATCGATCCGGACTGGATAGATATCGCGATCACGTATACAGTCCCATATACATCCTTCTGTGTACAGTGCTTGTAACTTTACCAAGACTGGGACAAATTTCTTATCATTTTGATCATTCCAGAACCTTGCAGTACACACCAATACTTATATGCTACATGATCAACCTTTTCTGATCGATTCCACAACGTTTCTTTCACAATGCATTCGCATGACCAGAACTGGTCTATACCTTTAAGTGAAGGATATTCACCATAATGAATACAAATATCTTTTACCTTTATCGTCCAGGTTGAGTTGATCCGACGTGATTATTACTCCAGCAGCGGCTGGGAGACGTTTCTATCATACGAAGATCCAGAACAAGATATACTGATTGGCTTGCTCAGACTGAGAAAGTGCTCTGAACTCACGTTCAGGCCGGAGCTCAAAGGTGGCGTGTCCATCGTCAGAGAGCTTCATGTGTATCCTTTTGATACTAATTATAATGATAACAATATAGCTACATTTTATATGGAGCACATATACAAGATACAAGATACAAGATATTTTTATTTGGTCTTTGCAAACAAGTTACATAGAAATTAGGTTTCCACTGGCGTTACAATAATATTCAAGAAGATACATAATTACAAGAAATAAATATATCACGTTTATAGAAATAGATGAAATATGGAACAAATGCATGCAAAAGATAATGAAGAGACGAAAGTGGTCATTGGTACTTCAAATCATGAGTTTCAGAATAAAGCATTGGTCATTGGTATTTCAAATTATAAATAGTTTCAGTATTAATTTCTGACGCAGAAATTCAACATTGAACCTTTGAGTTGAATTTATGAACAGAGTCGGGAACAAATGAATATCTGAATCGTGAAAGGCGGGCTGGGGTGGGGCGAAGTCGGATACCAGAACAATTAAATGAATAAAATGAATGTAATGGATGGGTATTGTCTTTCATGATTGCACATACCTTATCAACAATTTGCTCAGTACAATAAGACTTGACAGAAGCTAAATCTACCCCAATTATGTGCAGTGCTATTTTACGTGGCCTTTCCAATTTCCCAGGGGATGCTCACCATGCCTGCCAAAAATTACCCTGGCATTAGTCCAGCTGCCCTGAGGCACTCAAAGCACTCACGGAATAAATTCCTTCCAGGTACCCATCTACTACCCCTGGGTTGAGAGTGGCAAATGTAGATTAATGTCTTGCCTTCAAGGAGGTTTTATGTCATTAGCTGCAATATCTGCCTGCATTAATTTATATTCAGATTAATACTTTGAGAGCAATAACTTTGATTCAAGAATGATGGTAGTTTTCCTTGACCACTGTCATCAGTTATGGGAGTGTTGTTCCTGTCAGCTCCAGAGATCCAAGAAAGTTTCAGCACCAGGTAAGAAAATCCAACAAGTTATTGTATTTTGTACTGTATTGAATCTGCTGCATGCGGAAAGACCCTTTGGTCCATATTCTCCATCCATTCCATTAAAGTCACTTGTCAGAATCTGACGTAGCGTATCAGAACACGTTCTTCTTTCTGCTGGCAATGGCGGATGATATGCACAGGCCTATGCCAGTGACATCTCTGAGCTAGGAGAGATAAACCGTTTATTGTTGTCATCTTAACCTACGTTCTTCACTTGTACCAGTAAGGTCAATTCCACTAATCCAGTTTAACCGGACCGGGGTCTAAAATTATGTTTAACAAAAGGAAAACTTAGACCTCTGGTAAACTTACGATGTCAATCCTGATTATGAAGAAAGAATTTCAGTAGATGAGTTTATTTGACCGTCGTCAACAGATTTTTCATCATCTTCTATAATATTGATAACATGGAATCAAAACAAAAAGTACCATGTGCTTACAAAATAACAGATTTAATGAGAAACAAAGTACAAAGACTCTTGAACATAAGTAGATCGATTACTGGGGGAGAAGTACATTTTTAGGGATCTTTTGAAGGTTACAAGACAAAGTACTTCTCTGGAGGTTCATTCAAATCTACTGCGGTAAACCGAGGCAGCTTTTGTTTTATAAAGTATACCGTAAATGCATGTAAAGTGTGCACAAAAAAGGTCCTATGCTTAGCTTAGTGTTGTATGATTCAAAAATGAAGGAAAAAAAACTGACGCATTTTACTGTGGCATATCTGAATGAGGCCTGATGCAAAGTGGGATGTTGTTCATGTTTCCGATGTGGTCACTATAAAATGTGATGTGATCTAGTGGATATGTCATTGGACTGTGAATCACATGGTTCGCGGTTTGAGTCATGCCGCTGCACCAATGTCCTTTGGCAAGACGTTCATCTATATTTGCCACTCTCCAACCGGGTGTTCAATGTGTACCTGGTAGGATGCGAATGTGTATGTGGTTGGAGTGGCATACGTGCACTTGTAAAATGGCACCTGGCTAGAATACTCCCCAGGGAGCGGAGTGTACATGTATGCACCGTCATGTGTGGATCAGCAATTTAATCCAATGACTGAGGTAATCATAATTACAATATATAAAGCACTTAGAAATGTAGTGTTAAGCACCATGCAAATGTGTCTAATAATATTATTATTCTTCTTATTATGTTATTATTAAACATTTTTCTTTGCAGGGCTTTGGAATGCTACTGATGGAGGAAGCTGAGAGGATAGCGCTAGAGGAGCATGGCTCAGGAAAGATCTCTGTCATATCAGGAGTAGGGACTAGGAACTACTATCGCAAGCTGGGATATGAGCTAGATGGCCCCTATATGTCAAAGTCTCTGGAATGATCCTTCATATCATAGGTCAGACTGTTGTAATTTGTATGATTTCATATGATATCATTCATATGATCTGATATGCCCAGATGTTTTACTTTAAGGTATGGCATGCTCATCGTCTATCTTCTATACAGAAAAAAATTCCAGATCAAAATTGCTACCACAAATATGGATATGAGCTGAAAGGATCTCTATCACAGTCCTGATCCATATGGAGATGTGAGTTGGTATAGCGGCACGTTCACTTGGTCCGCTCTCTGTCTTCGCCTACAAACTGGCTCAGGCGACCCCGGTTCAAAACTGAGTCACGTCTTTCAGATGGTGACTTTAAAGGTCGGTCCCCAGACGTAAATAATCATATCTGATTGATACACGTCTGTAAAAACCCAATTACACACACACACACATATCACCTACCGTTCACAGGACCTACCGTTCACAGGACCTACCATAATAACTTTGGATATCAAATTATATTGTGGAACATGACACATGTCAGATGGAGGCACTCTTGAAACCCAACCGCCGCACAAAGCAGAGACTGACTGCCCTAGTGTAGAGCTAGCACAACCCTAGCTATATTGCGTACTTTTATTATGGACATTGAACATTTGTGCTACGTAAAATTGCTTGATTTCATAACGTCCAGATATAAGTTTGAGTGATGTCATCGGTGTCACTTGCAACTGTACTACAATTTCCTAATGGGAATACAGGAGTATGCATTTTAGCTTTGGAAAATGTCGGCTCAAGATCTTGAACATTGAGAATGTTCAGTATTTATTGCACCTTCCTTTACTTCATACTTTACAGGGTATCTTGTGTATAATGTTATTACATTATTTACAAGATCATCTAATTAAGTATTCTGTTCTGTATTGTATGGTCATTACTGCATAAACCAGCAACTGTCGTGACAAAACATTTACGATGATTAAGAATTCAAAGTTTGATTATCTTTGAGAATACAACACATTTTGGAAGGAGAATATGATGTGTTTTCTACCTTTTCTCAACAATTTGTAGTGCTTGGGTAGTTTACATGTAGTAGATCTAGAGAAAGTGAGGTGCAGCTTGACTGAGACTTCTGCAAATCTTGTGAAAGTTCTGGTTTACAGTACACTGTACGGGTAATTCATAAAGAACAAATATTAAAGTTTATATTGGATGAAGAACTCAATATTGCTCTTCAAATTGCTTATATCTGGTTCAATGTATTATGGAATGTTGTAACATAACTACATGTAGTTATTAAGTTCAATCATGAATTATTTGTAAAGTCTAACTTAGCTCAGGGCCCCGTTTCATAAAACACCTTATCATTAAAAAGATTTGATGATTGTTATAAGCTACTGAAATACTTACATTTGATTGGCTATGAGCAGATTTGTCATAGATCTGTTGCAGTTGTTATTGATAACCAGATTTATGAAACAGGGCCCTGATTGGGGTGATCTAACATTTGCTCAAGAAACATATCATTCACCCTCTTGGTGGCGCACCGTATTGTGAATACCAAAAAAAAAAGAAATCCATTAGTGATATAAATTGAACATGGCGCATTTGTCCTATCGTTTGGTTTAGGTATTTGCAGTGTTGTCAAGTCGGGCCTTAGCCTTGGCCTCTGACTAAGTCACATGTACAAAACCTATAGAAGGTACACTGTTAATTACATCTGCTGGCATCAACTACATCATTGGGTATTAGTATAAGAAATCGGGCATGGAGCACCTGTCGCTGGAGCATATAATGTGCAATCTATCAGAAGTTAGTGCACAAAGAACACAAGTTCTCTTTTTCAAGGATGTTCTGCAGTAATGTTGTCGAGCAAATTGGCTGCGTAGGGCCAGCTGGTTATGTATTCACCATGCGCAATGCCTGGAGTTCTGGTGCGCACGAACATTACTGTGGAACATCTTAAAGTCGAGAATTCAAATTGTTGAATTTTATATCTCTTTGCATTAGGCGACTTGTTTAAACATGCCTCAACAAGGACAAATGATCGTGAAAAAAAAGTTGTTGACATTTACATCTTATCCAGAAAGGACTTTTTTTGTGGATAAGTGCGGATGCACCGTGTATGATTAAGAATACCAGTGGTATTAATGAATTTCTTTATGTAAAACTCACTTTGTTACAACATGTAAAGCCTTATATTATTATATATCATGGAATAAATTGTAAAGGTAACATGACTGCCGTTATGTTTTCAAACTGGATGTTTTATGTGTCTTTCTACTAAGTTATTGTAATAACAGATATAAGAAAAATTCAGTGGGGGATTATTAGAAATTATAGTTATTTATTTTAATTAATAAGAATTTACACACTGATCATTCTTCAGAATGGAACAGATTCTTTTCTGTTCAGCTCGTTTTGTTATTTTTATTAATTCTTAGTCAAATTGATGAAAACAGTCAACTATTTTAATGACCATTTGAAAATTTGAACTTAAACTCTATTAAGTATAGATGAGAAATTAATATCCATTGATTTAATTTACAATGCCACGCACACAGTAATGACCACTAAAACTACAAGAAATAACATAAAACACTCTGAATATTCTATTTATGCCATGTCAACCATACAATATGGCAAGATAATTTATTTAAAAAGCAATATCAGAATATCAAAATCAAGATTTACTGGCATAAACAGACACAAATCTTGCACCTTATTCCCCTCGTTACTCATCACAATATGATTATTACATACTATGAAGTTATAAAATCAAAATATTATTGTTATTTGATAATTTAACATGCACGCAGCATGACTGAATATTATTTGTTGCCGTGATAAATTGATTGACAGAATTCAAGAAGCATTCATGGCCGAAACAAAACTTTAAAAAAAAAATTACTAAGAAAAAAAAAAATGGACAAATGAAAGTAAGTTTTTATTATATTTGCTTCATTAAAATGAGCTGCAGAATGTATAATTATTATGAACTTATGTTCAGTATGTGACTATGTACATACAGTATACCCAATGTGGTACATTGATTTTTTTTTAAATACACAAGACAAACTGTTAGACAGTATATGAGAAAACTGCATCTACCATGTAATTATACTCTTCTATCAAAATAATTTAATACAGGGGGAGGATCATTTCATTTCTGCTCAAATGCAGGTTAAAACTTTTCATATCATTAGCTGAAGGTTCAGTCAACCACATCAGTCAACATCATACCCTTCAACTAATCATCAATACCATTAATCATTGCCTAAAGTTCTACACAAGTTATACACCAGAGGGGCGTTTCACAAAGCCTTTTTTCAATGACAAATGACATAAGTCAGTGACCAAATCTGCTGATAACCAATCAGAAGCAAGGATATCAGTAGCTTATAACAAAAACTGTCATTTGTCACTGATGACAAGTTTTGTGAAATGGGGCCCTGAATTATGTTAAAAAGAACATCCTCATAGCAATCTTTCCTTTCACAAGGAGATTTCGCTTCTTTGTTCTAGATTGTTTTTCAGCCCTGATACGACACAATTTCGATATAACAGTAGTTTCACGAGTACCAAAAAGTTAGTTACATGGAGGTTCCACTGTACTTTATGCTGGGTTTAAGATTCATCTATAGATCTATTGATCTATATTTAACAATGAAACAACTTCAGTCTATGTTAGGGTCTCTTTGATGAATAATATTTGGATTAAGATAAAAACCCGAATAAAAATCCAAACTTAACCATAGGTACACGTAGACTACAGGCAGATTAATAATATAAGAGAGCAATGCACATTACATACATACATGTAATGGAATTCATATGTTCACATTAAATTTGTCATCATGAATAAACAGGAAAAAAAAGAGAATACAAATTATCAATTTGCTCAGGTAATACTGTAATTCATCTCAAGGTAGTGGATGGTTGATGGTTCAAAATTAGGAACAGAATGTAGCTGAATGATAATTGCATCTTTCAAAAAGAGGAATATTCATTCTGTACTGTCTCTCTCTGTACCTTACATAATCTCATTCTTCTGAACATCCCAATAATAGTCTACCGCATCTGGTGACATTCTGACCTCGATCAGATAACGATCACACTACTTTAAAACCACTCTCCTTATCCCGATTGATAAAGGTATTGTGTACAATGTCATAACGATTCACACACATAATGACAAGATTGGAATTAATGATATTAATAATATACATGTACATGTTTTGTAAAATTATCCTATATGGTGCTCTTACACACCATAGAGTTCTAGACACTGAAATATTACCCCAGCTTTCGCTACATACATGTTATTCCTACTCAACATTGAATCTTGGTACATGTACATGTAATCCAGGGTTTGGCATCTCAAAGTCTGCCCCCAGGTAAACATCACCTTCACTTAAAAAGTAGGCTACCATGACATCACTCACAGCCTTCTAGAATCTGTCTTCTACAAGCAGGTATAGATTCATGACACCTGGGTAAGGATAGACGATTTTGAGACAAAATGCATTGTCTAAAGACTTTAACAACCCGTCTGAACTCTTGATTTAATTGAAATCAAGTGAAAGAACAATTTCACACTTTACCTGTCATTGTTTTTAGTAGGCCTACATCAGAGCTCGAAATTACTTGGCGCCTGGTACACATGGAGCCTCAAATTTGTATGCTCCGGGGGATGTTTCACAAAGATCCTAAGTTGAACTTATCTCTAAGTTGGACTTAAATATTATGGAGAGCCATTTGTAGCTTTAAAATAAAATATATTCAAAACCAAAAATTCAAGTATTTTAGACTTTTTATAAATTCCACATCAAGAACATGAAATCTCCTTGATAATAGAAAATATGAATGATTTGAATCAACATTTTATGCTTTTTAAAATAACTTTTACAAAATATTTTCAAAGATGCCAACGGCTTTCCATAATTGTTAAGTCCAACTTAGAGATAAGTTCAACATAGGATCTTTGTGAAACACCCCCAAGGACCCCTATAATTTTAAAATTTAGATAGGGGGGTTCATTTATACAGACCCTAGATATTTCAATCTGCAACCCTTTAAAGAAACTAAGCGTAAAGCAATGATTACATGATTGTACCCTTTGATGCTCTTTTAGGTTTAGCAAGTCATAAAAGGCTTGTTCACACATCCTGGGGTGTACCCTTGATTGACAAGTGGGGATGAACCTATTAACTGCATGCAACAATATGCTATCCATACTCACTATCTGTGTGTTTTAAGATATATATATAAAAAACTGCATTATGTGAACAAGCCTCGATATTACAAGTGACCAATATTTAACAAGGATTGTTCTGATAAAATGCAGTGATTTATGATGATGGTATCAACTCCTCATAATCATGTAAAACTCTGATCTTATGAGAGGGAAGAGAAGTGACCAGTAACAAGGATTGTTCTTATAAAATGCAGTGATTTCCGATGATGGTATCAACTCCTCATAATCATGTAAAACTCTGATCTTATGAGAGGGAAGAGAACCCCACAGGCCTTGAAGAAGATGAGAGAAGACTCATAGACAGCCAGGGGTTTGAGGTACCAAGGTTGGTCTAAGAATGCAAAGTAGATGGCGTAGAGGGCGACAGCAAAGAAATGTCCAATCAGTAGGAATGGGTTGGGTGTCAGTCTGCACAAAAGAAGGGTAGAGAAACACAAATGCACGTTTAAATTTAATTATTTTCTTTGTTCTTTCTTTTGTACATTCCCCCCTCCCCCTTCAGTCAGATACAGATTCATATTGTTTTTGGTTCCAATTTTAAATAATCATACAAATACATTTTTAACATCAATAGTGCAAAACATCCATACATCTCTGATGAAAATGATGTTTCATATATTATCTGAGTAAACTACAATATCAAGTTGACTTGTACACCCATTAATGGTATTTCCACAATGTCTGGTGTCAGTGAATTATGACCTTCTGCACACGACCCACTCCTTTCCAAGAAATTCAATTATACCATGTTTATGTACTCACACAGAGAGTAATCCTACAGGCCCCTCTACTGCTTGTCCTCCGAGCTCGAAATACTTGAAACATGCCTCACGAAGCTTCATCAGATGAACTGAAAGATAAAAAGAAATTTGAGGTTGTAATGGTTTCCAGAATATTCTGTCATATAGTTCAACTATTCCTACATGTAAGTTATCATCACCCATACCAGCTTGATCAATGACTGTGTAATCACTGCTACATACACCCGTAATGTGCATCATCAGCTGAATTTGCAACTAAGAAATAGCAAGAAGTTAGTTAGTTGGTACCGGTAGTTGGTTTTACTTGCTATCATTATCATTATCATCACCACCACCATCATCATCACCACCATCATCACCACCATCATCACCCTCATCATCATCATCACCACCAGCCCCACCACCGCCACCACCATCATCTTCATCATCATCACCACCACCATCATCATCATCATCATCACCACCATCATCATCTTTTTCATCATCACCACCACCACCATCATCAATCATCATCTTCACCATCATCTTTATCATCATCACCATCATCATCATCTTCATCATTACCATCATCACCATCATCATCACCATCATCATCATCATCATTATCATCACCATCATTATCATCATCACCATCATCATCATCATCATCATCACAATCATCATCGTCACTTTCATTACCACCATCACAACAATTATCATTATGTCCATCATCATTATCATCATCATCATTAATCGCTATCGTCAGTAAGCTCACCATCTGTAGCAGCAAATAATTCATACAAAGCCTGAGCCAGAACGTTGACTACAAATGCATGAGTAGACTTCCTTTTCCAATGGAACATTCTCAGGGCATGTGATAAAGCCTTATCATCACCTACAGGCACAAACGATGTAAGAGCTTTAATCATCACACGTGTAAACAAGCAATATATGATAAATTTTGTAATCATGAACAAATACACATAGTATATGATAAGAGGATAGCAAACCATGCTTGTCTTCACAAAAAAGGTAAATGTATTCTGCATCTAAAAAAAAAGGTACATAAAACATTTTATAGACCCATCGACTATTAAAGCACTGTGGTATTATCCTGTTCACTTCACTATAATATCTTGATTTAACTACCGGTAAGTAATATTCACACAATAATGTTGGGAATAGCAAAGTAACCCATGTAACAAGTGTAATGTGAAAATCACGCTGGTCTTTAATCAAGATATAAATGATAGTCTTGCTACTTGTATAAGTGTACATCAGACATTCTCTGTACCAACGAAAAAAATACACGGTGGCGACGGGCGATTCGCCCTCTAAACCCGCTCTAAAATCGCCACGGTAAACATCAAGACGAGGGCGAAAAAAAAATCCATATATGTTGAAAAATCGCCCCCGCCATAAAATGATATTCCCTAGGAATTAATAAATTAATTCATTGATGTGTCTAAGTGAAATCTCCGTTCAAACTACAAACTCCAAAACTAGAAACTTCCATCAACATTTAAACAAGTTTTGTGATTGCAGCGAATCGGTGGTCGTACCTACTGTAGGTAGATCTATACACCGCGGTATCCGCCTAAGCTCCCGGCTTGGCCTCCGATGGAAATACGGAGTACATAGTAGTTTCCTGCACATTATGCATACGATAGTACACTACTGTATCCACAATACACAGAAATAGTAGCGCGCGCAGCTCCAGCGCACGTGCTGCTAGTAGTAGTATGAAGCAAATAAGTATTAAACGTCCGTCAGTGCCGAACTGCTAGCGACCAAATTGGTACGTAATATGTTTATTTAGTCTGTTTTCTGACCCGAATTGTTATCATGGACAATGCAATCCCATTTTAAAAAATGTGATTCCGTTTAAAATTGTGTTATTTATAACTTAAAACCATTAAATGTTAGTGAATATTTTTACTGTTGTCCCACATACCGATATATTTGTTATAACGAAACGTGTAAAATCAATGCCAGATTTCTTCCCATATTAATCGGTATAAAGCTAGTTTCGTAGACACAAATTGAATTTTGTTATAAAAAACCCGTAAATATATATTAAATGATGGTCATATACCTCAGATTTTTTCTTACAACTGTTTAATTAAATTATATTATTTATATACGATGCCATCAATTTCTGTCTACGAAATGAAACTAGATCTAGCTTTGGCCTTTGCCGTGGCTTTAGAATTAGAATCTAGACCCTATACGGGAAAAAAAAAAACCCTGCAATGATTTTGCATGTTTCGTTATAACAAATACATCGGTATGTGGGACAACAGTAAAAATATTCACTGACATTTAATGGTTTAAGTTATAAATTACACAATTTTAAACGGAATTACATTTCTTTTTTAATGGGATTGCATTGTCCATGAATCATGAAAAAAAAATTTTGGACAGAAAATAAAGACTAAATAACATTACGTACCAATTTGGTCGCTAGCAGTATGATGGCTAAGGAAAAACACAACAGATTGTTACAGTTTACAAATACAATATGGCTTTAAGAAAGTAGCCCCCTTTTTTCAAGAGTAGCCCCCACTTTTTTATTCTTGGAGTAGCCCCTCACTTTTTGAGACAATGGGAAAAGAAGCCCCCAATAAAAAAATTAATTCCTAGCCTGCGTGTCAGTGATAATATTTTGTTATATGAAAACCGAACAATTGAACAAAACGCTCCTTTTATCAAGTTTTATTTACATGTATACGTAAATCATACAGTAAACCACGTGTTTAACACAAAGTGAATAAATCGTGGGTATGGGTATCTGAATGTCTGCAATACTCTACATGACATAATCTATGTACGTTACATTTGTATGTTTGCCTCTGCTTGGAATTTATAATGGGTAATTTCGTGTTTCAAAAAAAAAATACAACCTTAAAAGAAAATGCCCCCCTAAGCTCCAAAATAGCCACCGCAAAGTTATTAAGGGGGGCTATTTTTTTAAGGGAAAATCTGAAAAGAGCCCCCGTAAAAAAAAAAGTAATTTTTTGGTTGCTCTGTACTCTGTTATTCGAGTACCTAATCTATCAATATACATGACTGTATATTGATGGAATCATTATGTTGTCATGAGAAAATCAATGCTTACAGTACCAAGAGTGGCTGGAACTGCCTACGATCAGTGTTCAATTTTATCAAGTGTTCAATCCAACCCTTGTAATAACTTCATTGGTATGGAAGCAGAAAATTAAGAGAAACACAAAGGCGAAAGTTTGAAATAAATCAGGCCAATAATAAGGGAGTTATGAATGTTTGAAATATGAGATCAATAAATCAATGCAAATCTCAAATTGGCAATTCGGTCAGTGGATTATGACATAGTCATCGGACAACTCTCCCATTTGTTGTGTACAAAAATTTCATTATTTCTCTTTTTCTCCTAAGTGCCTTCACCCTTGGGGCACTACTCAAAATATATTATGAATGAATAGCACATCATTATCCTATAAAAAAAAAGAACCCTCCTGAATCATACATTTTAATCATTATGTGTGTTGAAACAAATGGGAAAGTAGTCTGGCACATCATCACAGTGACATGACCGATTCAGCCAATTTGAAGGGCCCATACGTAGGCTATAGTGATTACAACTTTCAAAAATTCATAACCTTCTTATATTTTGTCCGATTCAATTCAAACTTTCACCAGTCTGCTTCTTTGGTTTTGATACTTTCTTTTAGAGAAGACGTCTGTTCAGGTTGGATTTCCCTTTTAAGAAGTCTGGTCTAGATTCTCACCTAAGTTTGGTATTAATTTGAAGAGCTCTCTCCATATCTTGACATCATTCAGCGCCACACTCATGCCACCTCCTGTCAGCGGATGTCTCATGTTGTATGCATCACCCAGCAACAGAGCACCCTGCTTCTCTACTGGTGCCGGTGGTAAGAAGCTATTCGGCATGCTGCGGATGCGGCCATTTTGAATAGCATCGGCAAAGGGTTCCTTGATGTGTTCTGAAAGGGATAAGGAATTACAAGGTTATATAGATATATTATATATATATATATATTAAAAGAGATACGAGGGAGCTAAATCTGACCGCTGCACAAACGGCGGACAGAGGAGCGTGGAGACGGAGGAATAATGATTCATGGAGTAGTAGTAGTAGTAGTAGAGATATATATTTCTCAAATAATAAAGATTCTTTCTATCACTTGATAGTCTCCCCTTTTGCCTTCCTCTTATTATCTTTTGATTTATTTTTAGCTACTCTGTAAAAACCCACAAACATAAGTACATACATGTATATATATTTCTTTCTCTCCCATATCTCCCTACATCTACCCTTTTCTCTCTTGCTCTCTCTCTCTCTCTCTTTCTCTCTCCAAGTGTATCCATCCACTGTTCATCTATCACTGCCTTTTTGCTCACCTGGTAACTGTGGAAAAACTTTGTCCATCATATATTCCTTGACATCTTTCGGCATGTCACCTCTCACATCAACCAGTACCCTTGTATCCTCCGATGAGATCTGATAGATGAGTACAGGAGAGGGATCGGCCAAGATGAGTTCAGCGTGGTTATCTGCAAACTGGGGGCAGTGATGCATCAGGGTACCCACAAAGTGGGAGGAGGTCTTGGGGAGGGTGGTGGTGAGCTGCTTGCGGAACTTGGAGAAGCAGCCATCGGCGATGATAGTGAGGGGGGCTTTGATCTCCTAAAGTAAAGGTTTTATCGAGGAAAGGAAAAGTGATGATTGGACAATATCTGGAAGACTATGGAAAATTGAAGGAAACCTATACTTAACATTTCAAGCCATTATCACAAAAAAACAAAATAATAAAATAGATTTCATCAACAATGACATGGCAAATATAAACATTCCATACGAAGTACTTGTCGAATCAGCCTACTTGAGAAGATGGAGAGCTCTCTATTCAACTCAGTCATGTCTGTGAAGAAAAATATCAGCAATGCAATTGCGAACCTCAATTGTTCTTAACATCTTTTTTTTTCTTCTCTTTTTTTACTCCCTAACTTTGGGGAGATGTCAGTAGGTCTAGCAGTAATGTCCTTGGTGTGGTCAGCTCTCTGTCTTCACCTACAAAGTATCTCAGCGGACCCCGATTCGAGACTGATCCACGTCTTTTGGATGGTGATGTTAAAGGTCGGTGCCAAGACTTAAATAATCATATCTGATTGATACACATCTGTGAGATCATAAATTACACACACACACACACACACACTGCATCCAGATCAAGCCAATAGAGTGACTAACTGACTACTGCGGTATCTTCACATCTCAAGTTCTTACCTTGAGGTCTTGGGTTCCTTTGAGTTTATATGACACTCCAACAACTCTATTATTCTCCTCCAAAATTTTAGATGCACTACCTTCAATGTATGTTACTCTGTTTAAAGTGAAAACATATTTGAGAAATGAGGATGTAAGTATGTGTATTATCTTCTGAAACACATGTTTTCATTTCCTGCCTACTTGGGACAACCTCAAAGAGTACAATAAATATAAATTATCTGGCCAGTCTTACAATCTTGTTATCAAAAATTTATCCAAAGCCAGAAGAGAATCAAATTACATGAACATCTTGCACTTGGTCGAATGTATGAAATACCAACCAAAGTAAATACATTTTTAGTAATTAGATAATTAAATAAAATAATGTCATGCGGGACATGATAGTACATACAGTACCGGTACATGTACATGCAATACGGACAGGTCATAAAATATTTTTGTTTCTCTACGGGATTTCAAAATACTGATACTCTGATACATTCCATTACTTTCTGTTAACTTCCGGGTCTCAATTGGTCTATTCCCATTTGGTCTATTCATATACAGCCCATCTACTTTCCACATGGTCTAATAATCATTTTGTCTACTTATCTTTTGGTCTCATGACCATTTAGGCTAATAGTCATTTGGCCTATTCTCAATTTGGTCTAATATCCGATAAGTCTATTGTCCTTTTGATCTATTGCTTATTTAGTCTAATTCCAAGTTTGTCTAATGCCATTTAATCATAAATATTAATAATCATTTGTAGACCAAACGGCAATTCACCTCCTATTGGACCAGTGTAAATGTCACACCCTGAATAAACCTTGTAGAAGGACCCACCTTTCTTCAGCTAGAGCTGCCTTACGAAGACCCATGATAAACCTGCCATGATGGAATGATCGACCAGTGATTGGAGACCCCGAATCCTTGTCCTTGGGATAAGGAACTACAACCTGGGCTCCGGACTTGAGGTCATGGATGACGTAACCTTTGACCGTGTGTTCATCAAGGCCTTCTACACAATCTATAGGAAACCAGTCAAAAGAAATGGAGGTCATTAAGGATGCAATATTTTACTGTGTATTTATCAAAGTCTTCTACTTAACCTACAGAAAAGCAGTCAAAAGAAAGTAACATCACAAATGATGGAACATTTCACTGCATCTTCTACTCAATCAACAGAAAAAACAGTCAAAATAGAGTAAGATCATGAATGACATAACCTTTGATTATGTGTTCATCAAGACCTTCTACACAATCTACAGATAAAGGTACAAACAAAGTAAGATTACTAATGATGTAACATTTCAATATGTAATTATCAAAGTCTTCTACTCAATCTACAAGAAAACAGTAAAAAAGGAAGATTATCAATGGCCTAGCCTTTCACATTGTGTTCTTCAAGGCCTTTTACATAATCAGCATAGATACAGAAAAACAGCTCACAAATAATGAAACCCGGGCCCTGTTTCATAAAATGTCCTATCAATAACAAATGCTGACATTCTATGACAAATTTGCTGTCAGCCAATCAAATGCAATGATTACAGGCTTTTTTCAGCTTATATTAATTATCGTATCTTGCTATTGATAACAAGTGTTATGTAACAGGGCCCTGTTGTGTGTGTTCATCAAGGCATTCTACACTATAGGAAGAAAGTCAACACAAAGTAAGATCATGAATGGCATAACCTTCACAAATGCTCACATCAGTCTTAAAGATAATGTTGAGTTCTGGTCATGCGATTGCATTGTGAAAGAAACGGTGTGGAATCGATCAGAAAAGGTTGATCATCTAGCATATAAGTATTGGTGTGTACTGCAAGGTTCTGGAATCATCAAAATGATAAGAAATTTGGCCCAGTCTTGGTAAAAGTAACAAGCACTGCACAGAAAGATGCATATATGGGACTACACAAACATGTGGCATAAAAATGGGGTCCTCACTTTTAAGCTGTTACATGTCATATTTAGAATACAAAGGCATTTGAAGAGCCATCCCTTTCAGGGAACATTTTTTCTCTGATGTTCTTCCACAATTGCATAATAACAATGATAACGCTCACAAATTATTTTTCACCTCTTCCCAGAACTCGACCTTCTCTTTAAGGCTTGTTCACATACATGTACATGCCATGGTAGTGGTATCGTAAACTACCGTACTCAAACATACTGCACTTCACATTTCTATCTTATTACATAAATATAAAGTATGCACAGGACCACTGTTGCATGCCGCTACATTTTTTATCTGTACTTGCCATTCATTTAGTACACACACACACACACACACACACACACACAAAGCTACAGGTTACAGTGGCAAATGTGAACATGTCTGAACTCATTCAATCATTCATGGGGAGAGAGAGTGATGTGAAAGATAAGTAACTGATAAAAGTATATGACATTTACAAAATTAAAACATCAGCCAACATGGTTCAGGCCTGACATGGTTCCATATCAAAATAATCGAACCATTCCGGCCATTACCCTTTGAATTATATTAACCTTTACAAACCAGGGTGTGAGCAAACAATACAAACATTATACAGGGATAAAATATTAGGGCATTCACAAAGCTAATCAGGACATTGATAAGTTGATATCATGTCTCAAGTATTCCTCTTGCACAAACAATGAACCCTTGTTGCTGAAAATAATTAAAGGCTCATGATCAGAATTCAACATTTTGATCCTCATTTCAGCATATCTTTTAAATTAAGTCAGCTTGAGCAGCTGCTATGCCAAAACTAGTTTTTAAAAGGAAAAGGGAAAAATGGAACAAATGAAGGTATTGGTTACATTATTTCATCATTCAGCTGCAATTAACCAAAGAAACAGTCTACGGTCAGCAAGATAAGTTAGGACTACAAAATTAAACCACCAACAATTAAGCCTCATTTGTTGTGGATGCTGTTCTTCAACAAAAAGAATAAACACAGCATGAAACCAAAGATCAGTAATAAATTTCTCACAATCATGTGCACTTTTTCTATTGTACAACTGTGAAGGATACACTTTGAACATTGTTCCAGCAAAGCAGTCATATATATGTATGTCTACAAAGCAGGAAAACATAATCCCTGATTTCTTTCTCAACACCCTACTTAGTAGATATAAATAAGAAAATAAACCTTTAAAGTGTACCAATCTGACACCTAAAAATATAATTTGCGTACAGCTAGAATGCATACAGTCAACCTCAAAAAATCTTTACCTGGTTAACTTGGGTTAAGGGGTAACCTGTGCATCGAGCCTAAGTCAGACTTTGGTTCCACGTACTTGTAGGCTTTATTCTATGCAAGCAGGTACAGGTGTACATGTAGTAGGGCTGTGCATAACCGTGTAATGATGTACTCGAGTACACTCCTAGGCTTACAGGCGAGTACTCGAATACTCGGATGCCATGTTTTTTTGTTTTCTTTGTTGAATTTTTTGATTTTTTTTTTTTTTTTTTTGCCAACAACATACTACGAACAGTACGAAGGTTCGTCTCTGAAAACCCCATGCGATTATACTTCAATTTGCTGTTGAAAGCGCCAATTTGTGCTTTTGAATTTTTCACAAATAATTGAAACAATGTTATTTTTAAAACTAAAGATGACAGACAAATATTCCTCAGAGTCCAAACAGAAATCCGGAGATTTGGTCCCAGTTTCTGAGTGGTGAGTTGACAGTGACACCCTGTGTATGATTGAGCTGGGAAACATTTTTACCCACGGTACCATGCCGGTGCTCTTCTGGCACGGTGACCGTCGGCCTGGACAGTGCCAGGTGACCGGGGAAAAAAAAGAAAAAAAATGGCGGATGAGTATTCGAGTACGAGAAATCGTACTCGAGTAGTTGTCAACAGTGCGAGTACTCGTCGCAGCCATAACATGTAGGGCTGCGTCAACGAGTCTACTCACAGCTCACTTTTATGATAATTGAGAAGGTATTTTAAACTTACAATATCTCTTTATAGAAATATTATTTGGAGCTCATATCTTGATTAGTATAGCGACATTGAACACCCAACATTCAGAGGTCAATATATTGTGGTGATTGGTATACTTTAAGAGGCCATACCAACAAACCTGGATTCAACCCCACAGTATCTTTCTAAGTGGCACTTGATAGGGCTTTGTACTTTACTTTAAGATAACTGACAAGTATTTGAACTTTGAACATCACCTGTACCATATTTTACCTTTTATATGTCAGACAGGAAACCATGCTAATTATTTGCTGTAACTGAGTAACTATGTCATGCCCTTGGCCTTGGGCAACTTAAAAAATAATCTTACTGACCTTCTGGCCCAAGTCGGGCAACATAAGGTGAATGTTGATGTTGCCCAGGAAAATTACGATATTGGGGCAAGTCCGGGCTATTCTGTCCCATACTTTACCAACCATGAATATTCCAGATTTTGATTTTTTGATAAATGTGATAATCACATTAAGTTAATAGCTCTACTTGAGCTCAGATCAGACAACATGAAGTTTTAAAATGACACACTTGATGTCAATTTATGGACCCCGTTTCATAAAACTTGTAATCAATAACAAATGCTAAATGTCTATGACAAATTTGCTCTCAGCCAATCAAATGCTGTGGTTTCAGTAGCTTATAACAGCTATTGTAACTTGTTATTGATAATAAGTTTTCATGAAACAGGACTCAGGACTCCACACTACTGAGTAGTGTATGGGACACTAAATGACCGAATACCTTAGACTTGCCCATTTAGAGGCATTTACCTTTTAATCCTAGATCAGTCAGGGCCCTGTAACCACCCGGCTGCAGTAGTTCTCCAACTATCCTGTCCGGTTCGTTCATGTCTCTTTCTATGACGGTTACTTTCCGGCCATCTCGGGCCAGCACAGTAGCCATGGCTGACCCGAGGATGCCAGAGCCAATGATGAGAATGTCTGTATCACATGATGATGATGATGATGACGATGATGATTCTGTCACAGGATTGGATGATTTCATCTGCTTCTTCTGCAGGGGTTGAAAATGAAGGAAATCATATCAGCTCACCAACATTCAAATATCAGTGTAAAATATCTTTATTTACCCCTTGGATAAGATTTGATATTGATACAAAATGTATTAATCAATACACTCAAGTTCAGGTTATAAATCTAAGGTGTAGTATTCGAAAGGTAAATGGCTTTTCTTCAGAGATACAGAGCCAAGATATCTTTTCTTTCTTTCTTCATATTTTCTTGGACTTGTTTTCAAGAGACTTTATATCATCCACACAGTGCCACATATTAATAGAATTATAGGAAAGAGAATGAAATTTCTAAACTGTATTTTTAGCAGATAATTTTCCCATTACTTGTCAAATACATTTACAGATTTTAAAGAATGTTTTCAGGGGAAAAACAAACTAAATTGTCAAGTAGTTTGAAAGTGCAATTAAGTACATTTTATGCATTTAAATCTTCAATTCTTTTGAAATTGAAAATAAAAATTATTCTCTCCAGAGTGATCATATATCATGATTTACCGAGCCAAATGCATCAACGATGTCAAAGAAAGTTATATGTGCCATCTGCTTCAAGTGTCGAGCATGAACGCCTTTTGGGGTTTCATTGTCGATGAGATTATTTGCTGTAAGATACTTGACAGTTCTATCCGCTGTATACAGTGTATAGCCCCAGGAATGGTCTTCAAATTTATGAATACACTATTATACAGAACATTAAATGTGATTGTCAGACAAAACACTATACAAAATATTCAATTGGCCCAAATTTAAAGAGAGAGTGAGGTGAGTGAGATAGAGAGTGAGGTGAGTGAGAGAGAGAGAGAGAGAGAGAGAGACAGACAGACAGACAGACAGAAAAAGATAGAGATAGAGAGAGAGAGAGTGAGAGAGAGAGAGAGATGCAATACACAAGCAACCTAAATAGCAATGAGACTTCTACTCACCATGGAAGAGGGCTTGCCAAGTACAATGTAAAGCAACAGACCAAGTATGGCGGATACTGCCAGGGGATACCCCAACCCCTCGGGGACGAGACTCATCAGTATTTCAATCATTGCAACACCTGTTAACAAAGAACATTTTGGAAATTTGCAAACAATCAGAACAAAGTTTGTTTATATAAAGAGAAATTGTAGTCTACAAGTTGCAGAGTAAAAATCCCTGTTTTTGTGTTGCCAATTTGATACTTACTTTACGATAATGGCGTTTAGTCTAGTATACGAAGGCGCATGTATAGAGTTCGCTGAATTTAGCGAACTCCCTGCGCACACGCTTTATTACACTAATTGCTATTATCGTAAAGTAAATACCAAATTGGCAACGCAAAAACAGTTTTTTACATGTATACCGCGTGTCTTTGCATTTAAAACAGAAACTAACATCTCAAACTCTCGTAAGACTAAGAGGTCAGTGTTTTTGTAATGTAAATCGCACCTTTACTATTTAGATCTAGGCCCCTATACTAATTATCATTGTGAAAGGTAAGCAAACGCTATCACTCAGGTCGCAAAATTTTACATTTTAAATTTATTTCTTGACCGATTTTAAAGTACTTTTTATGAGAAGAAAGAAGAGCTAGAGCGAGAGTCCACTGGCGAACTCCGGAGCCACTGTGCGATGTTCGTCGGTGCGGGAATTGGGAAGGGGTGATTTTGGACGCATTTTAGGTTTTGTTTACCTGCCTCTCCGCGCAAGGGTATGGGTGTAGGTCAAGGCGAGGTGATATCAATATCATATTTTACATTATCACCTAGATCTAGCCCTCAATTCAACTTCAAGAATCGAGGCTATTTTTCAATTTTTGCCTTTTGGGTCAATCGTAAAACTAAAAGTAAAAGTCTCTAGACGGGGCCCTGGTCCCTGGTTTTGTTCTTGATTTCAGTGGATCCAGATCTCTTCTTTTGATTTCTTCATGTTGTTACATTAAGTTATTAACCAAATATACAAAATTTGTGAGAAAATTAAGATATTTAAGTCTAGTCTAGATCTAGATCTAGTCACATCTCTTGGGCGCGGCGACGCCGCGCCGACGGACACACGGACAGCGTCGGTAATACCATCAGAACCTTGTTTGCCACCGACGCGAAACTTCCCCGGCAAAGACGGCCATTGAGTCGGACACTGTCCATGGACCATAGCAACCGCACGATGATGATCAACCAGGTAAAGAAAAATACAATTTCACTTTCACATTTTCCAACATCATCAAAACACTATTGCAGGTGGTATAATATCGATAACTTACTTTTCCTAAGTGTAACACAGAGACAAATATGAACAATTCACCCGCAGTACAGTGCAGTGAGCATCAGGAGCAGCTAGCTGTAGCTGTACTCTGTATGACCTTTGACATGCCAAAGGAAATCGCACGACATGCAATATGATAATACGTAACCATCGAACTTACGCAAGCTATTCTCAGCAGTGCATTCTTTTTGTTATTTCTCCCAGAGGCGGCGCTCCCGCGGGAGCACATTCCCTCACTTTTCAAGTACCCCCAAAGTGCCCCTTACATAGGAAAAGTGCCCCTTTTACTTAATTTGACAAGTGCCCCTATTACTTCTAAAAGTGCCCCTTCCCCTTTTCACCTCTGATAATTAAGTGCCCCTTTTTGTTTTGACACATGCCCCTTTTCCTTTGCAATAAGTGTCCATTTTCCATTCGCATAACAGCCCTTTTTAATCTCTAGTAAAGGCCCCTTTTCAGGTACAAAAGTGCCCCTTTTCACTTTTGATAAGTGCCCCCTTCACCTCTGATAATTGTCCTATTCAAACCTGAGAGGTGCCCCTTTTACTTTGACAAGTGCCCCTTCACCTTTGTAAGAAGCGCCCCGGCCTTAATACGGCCTTCCCCTTCTAATAACTACCCCTTCATAACTCTAACTTCATAAATAATTAAGCGCACCTGTTATTTCCACATGCGCCCCTTTTCCTTATGATAACAGCCCCCATTAAAAAAAATAAAAGCTCCTTCCCCTTCTCATAAATGCCCCTTTTCATTCTCATATAAGTGCCCTTTTTCATTTCTGGTAAATGACCCTTTTCATGTGCGAGAAATTACTCCTTTCCCCTTCAGATAAATGCCTCCTTCACCTCTGATAATTGCACCTATTCGAACCTTAGAGATGCTAGCTCGTTTAACTTTGACAAGTGCCCCTCCCCCTCCTGATAAGTGATCTTTTCATCTCTGATGAGTGCCATTTTCACCTCTAATTACTGCTCCTTTTCTTTCAACAAATTCACATTTTCCTTTATCATAGGTGCTCCTTTTTTTTATATCTGGTCAGTGCCCCTTTTCGGGTGCGATAATTAAGTGCCCCTTTTCACCTCTGATAATTTCCCTTTGAACGATGATGTGTGCCCCTTTCCTTTCTAATAATAGATACCCCTATCAAAATCTGATGGGTGCCCCTTTTCCGTCGACAAATGCCCATTTCCCATTTCATAAGTGCCCTTTTTCATCCCTGGTATGTACCTCTTTTCAGGTTTAAGAAGTGGCCCATTTTCACCTCTGATAATTACCCTTTGTACTTTGACACGTGCTCCTTTCCTTTTCTAATAAGTGCCTTAATTATACCTTTTGATAAGTGTCCCCTTTTCCTCTCATCACTAAACGTGCCCCTAATTTAAAGCGACTAAGAGCAATTTCCTCCAAAGATCGCTTGCATTTATACATGAGATAATAATGTTACTTATCAAAGGTCTTTTCAGTCTTCCGTTATGAGAATGTGCTTATAACTCCATCAGGATTGTTTTTTTCCTTTTTATAAGATGTAATTTTTACGCACTGCAACCTCACAAATCTTAAAAATTTTCCTCGCTCACTTTGCTCACTCGCAAATGGATATTCAGATCATCACACCCAACTGCAAAGTATGATGCAATATATTGTATGAAACAGATGTACAAAGAGAAACAAATATTGAAATCATCCCTGATAATGTAAACACAATGTAGGGATATATACCAATATCTAAACAATTGTATATTTTCGCTTTGAGATTTCCCTTTGTAGGTGCCCTTTTTTCCAGAAAGTGCCCTTTTTGTTGGTGCCCCCCACTTTAGAAGTCGCTCCGCCGCCGGCCCTGATTTCTCCTATAGCTACTAGCTCATAAGAAGGAACATTTATTTCCTGTCTTTTATTATTTAAAAAAAATACTAAATACTGAATAGCGGTACATCTGGGGGGTGGAGAGATGAGCCGGTTGTGCTGTATATCTTCCCAGCTCAGTGATATAATCATTCTGCTTCCGATAACGCATAGATCATATTAATAGATGAAACACATTTTTTTGTTGATCCTGTCCAAGTTCCCTTTGTTTTTTAAAAGCTACTAAATAGCAATACGGACTGATGTGCAGGGGTGGGGGTGGGGGCTAGAGTATGGAGAGCTGAGACTGTAGAATGACTGGAGCCCCCCACCCCAGCAGCCACTGAAAGCCAAGGCATAGACAGAAAGGAAAGGCCTAGTTTCAAAGGCTTGGTGATGTTTGATGATTCTTTTCAAGTCTTTCATTCTTTCTTTCTTTCACTCTCTCTTTCGGTAGTTTTTTTGTTGTTACCATGTTGTAGGCTAGATGTACAGTACATCATCTTTTCAGCTATATTTCAGATTGAAAAGGGACCTACGGTGCCCCCAAGAATGGTAGTACCCCCTTGATGCCTGGACCCACACCACACCATTGCGTCACATTACATATCATGATCATTCCAATTCAATTCAAATCCATCCACTTTTTTTTTATTAAGCAACCATTCTTTAATAATCTCGTTTATAATTACTTTAGGACACAACTGGCATATTTTCTTTTCCATACTTTTCCACAACTTGCAAAATGCTTTTGTAAAAATGGTTATCGGACATATGCACCAGCAATAATTGCTCTGGGCTTTATTTTGTCAAAGGTATAGGGTGAGGATTAGCGTTGCATTGGAGTTTTAGGTGATGTTTCAGGATAAGGTTAGGGTCAGGTATAGTGTTGGGTGACAGGTCCAGGGTTGAAGTCAGGAGTTAGGAAGTTTATCAAATAGACTACAGAGCACTTGTTACAACCTGTGAAAAATTGATTTATATAACACACAATACGAAATGATTCCTCTAAATTTAGCCAGCATTTTATTGTAATAAATGACCTGTAATCGACTATAAGTGTCTGCCAAACAATTTAACAACCAAAAATGAAATCAAATGAGCTAGCATTACTTACAATAAACTCTCCCAACGTGTGTATCATATTGATTAAAATTAGAGTAGAGCTTAACCTGTCAATCACCATAATACATGTACAAGCAATTAGCAAATATCATCCCTATAATATAAGGTTACATTTGAATATAGATTAGTGAATATAAAGTGATATTTTTCATGCATTAGCAAAGTTTGATGTCTTGTTAATAAATGAAGAATATGAAGCGAAGATAATTGTGATCAACCTCAAAATGAACATTATTGTACAGCTACTTAAATTGATTTGTACTTCTTTTTAGATTGTAATTACATGTATTTGGAAAAAATATCAAGAAATGGTGATAAATATGTCATCACTGCTGAAATGTTTAATCTGATTGCAAGCTATAGTACATGCATCTAGTCCACAGGAGCATTTTCCTTCCTGCACAACAAGCTGGTATAGCTGAAGACATTCCATTTCTATTCATTTGAATGATTTTCATTATGGACATGAGATTTAGCTCATTGCAAACGACAGGGCTTTAGTTAACAATGCACTCACTGATGATTTGAACGATATCCACTGTAATGTTTTAGAACATAAACAGTTTCTGTCAGATGAAAGTGGGCCAGCGGGCCTACATGTGACTGATAATTATTAATTAATTTATCACATTTCATGTGTTCGTTCATGAAGTCTTATTTGCATAAATACACCAAAAACAACAAAAAAAGAACAACATTACCTACAACTTCAAAAGTTAACCCAATGTTTATACAGGTTCATCAAAAACAAATCAGATAGGTAAACATAAACAAATGAAATATTTAGCTATCAGTTTTGCAGCAATCATATAAATAATCATTCTTACATTTATTTTGGCTTCAGTTCTCCCCCATTCTCTACTTGTATTTGAAGCAGGAAACAGTGTATTCATTCAATAATACAATAATACTGACCACCTTAACATTATTATAATTTTAGAAAGATAATTTTATTTTTACAACACTCCCTAAAGACTAAGAGTGATGTATACATGAGAAAATCAAATTGACCAATATAATTTTCAATGGCAATTCTGGTAGTTCCTCATTTAGCCATCATTTAGAAGCCATACAATCATAAGATATAAATTCTAAGTGTATGAAAGAAAGCAATATAGTTTATTCTACAGCAAACACCTTTTAATTTCTTACATGCAAATGTACAAACCTGGACTGCAAATCAAACAATTTATCATTTCTTGGCAATTTTGTTAGGATGAGTAAATGTAAATTAGAAGAAAATTACTCTTATATTCAAGCTTTTTGATGTCTAAAATATCACAACATACAGTTTTTCCAAAATAAGGCAATAAGCCTTGAAGGCTTCAAGTTGACCTTCATAAAAACTGGTCAAACCAAACATGCTTCACTATTTTGAATAGAAATTTGAAACAATTGCTTTACTTCAGAGCAGCAGTGTATGCTGCTTTGGCAGTTGCCAAAAATAAGACCTAAAATTCTGTTTTGATTTTCCTTGCAATAAAAATTACATGGAGGCAATGGAGTGCTTCACACATATAAATTAAAGTGCTTTGGCACTTTAAATTTACACCAAAAAAATTCAACATGAAATGCTTTCTTTTAATGGCACTTAATTTTTGATAACATCCTTTGTATAATATATCTTCCATAAAAAAATCACAAAAGCAAAATATAAATCAAATGACCAGTCCTACTGATGAAATATAGCCAAGACACAAAGACACAATTTTAAATGTAAGCTGCAATTAATCAACAGTACGATCATTACCTTAATTAGCATACCACAAATACGGTTCTAGTTAATACACAAGATAATGATGAAATGGACTACCTAGCTATCCCATGTTCAGAAAGAGAGTGGTTTCTCAAAATGTGTTACACACTAGGGAGCATGTAACATATCTTGGTGATTACTCCCTTGTGAGCACAGCTAAATGAAGTGAGACATAGGATGATTATTTGATATACAAGAGTAAATGAAGCACATCAATCAAGCATTCTTAAAGGAGCTAATCACAACCAATCATTAAACTACGACTGCTATATAACACACAAGTGCATGTGATTAAAGAACATGACCATACACAATAATATCAGCTTTAATGTACTTTCGTTACGGAACAACCATTATGGAATCGTTAATAAGGGTAGAATGTTGCACATGTTGAGTATTTCGGGTCTTGTTGTGGATGTTTTCTACCTTGAGAGGTACTGTCAGATCTCTGCAGCAATTTCCCGACAGGCGCCCCCATCCATCAGGCCATAGATGCCATTGTAGAGCGGGTCTGGGGGATCCATCAGGCAGCTGGTCTCATCAAATTCGAAGAAACCTCTTCTTGGGGGAGATGTGGCCAGCTGTTTGAAAGAGGCCTTGCAGCTGTTACGTGGCTTGGGCTTGCCAGTAATCTGCTCTACGATGGATCTGTAGAAATAGGATAAATAAAACATTTAAATTATTAGGATGCCATGGATTTAACATTCATAGCTACGACTAAAGAAAATACACAGGAGCAGTGAGAGATTTAGCTCTGGATAGCCCCAAAATAGTTCCATTTAAACAGAAAACAGCTTTGGTTAAAAACAGTGAATTACTGAGGGTTTTTATTTGGAAAAAAAAAGAAGACTTTTATAACACTAAATCAATAAAGAGCAATAGTGAACAGAATGGTAGTTTTATACTCATTCATAGCATAATGGCTGTAAACTTGTAAACTATGAATGCAAAATGGCTCTTTATATCACAGGATTTGAAGTCTAAAGGAGCCGGGTGGTTCCTGCGCACAGCCTTTGGGAATGACTGAATTTAGAAGTTGATGCATTACATTACTTACAGATATTCCTTAGAGATGATGAAGTATCCGATGGAACGCTTGAAACCGTTGAATTCTGAGCTGGCACACATGGTGTAGGCTCCCATGTCTGAAAGACACAAACAGTTTAACTTTAGTTCTCTAAATCTTCACATGATAAAAATAGGGAAAGAAAAATGAAGCTAACATGACCTTGAAAAACGCATGTGAGTAGAAACTAGTGAAACCATGAATCCCAAACTTTATTCATTTAGCATTTTTTCTGACCAAAACAAAAAAGAGGCCACTGTCTTATTTTAATGACCTCCATTGGGCCAATCTTCTTTTTTTTCTTCAAATAAAGTCTTTATTCAATTTTTCTCAAGCATAAGACTGTTTAAGCAAATATACAAAATGATAGATACATACATTTGACAAAAAGAAGGTACAACGAAAAACAAGATTCTAGCATTTAGATAAGTTGGACATGCCTCCATCTATCAAGATGTTGCGCATATATTGTTTGTTCAACTTCATAATGGTAATTGAATTTCTTTTGAAAACATGGAAATGATAAAGATGCCTTCAAACATCTAGTTGAAAATATATATTTAAAATATATATTTTCAACTAGATGTCTGATTTTTTCTTCTTCCGTATTTTAACATGAAAAAACTTACGTCCGTATTCTAAGTTGATTTCCGTATGAAATACGGGAAATCTGTACTACTTGGCAGCTCTGTATTTTGCATATAAAGAGGAATAATTTCCACCTTGTCTTGTTTCATAACTACATAGTACTAATTGGCTCATTTGGCTTTACAAGATCTTCAACCGAAATAGGATTTAAAACGGTTGTGTTGTTGATCAGTGTTGGATTGAATCATCATAATTGTTTTAATTCAGACGGCAATTCCTATTCATTCCAATTCATCATATCAACAAGGGACAGGACGAAAGTAGCTATCCAAAGTAGCTCATCCTCTTGTTTTCTGTTTCCCCACTAGACTATAGTTACTCATAACAGGCAACAATCTTGTAGGAGCATATTTCAACTCGAGGATACCGAGTGGTTTTAGAAAATTGCAAATATTTTGGATCCCCACATCCAAAACTGGCATCCCTGTTAAAGAAACAACCTCCCAGTTATTTGCTACTTACCTTGAAGATGAGCCATTCTCCGACCTCCAGTTCAGGCATGAGATGGTTCTCAATGATGCGATCAATACCATCGCAAGATGGCCCCCAAACGCTGGTAGAGTACATCTGCACATCCCCATCACGCTCCTGCAAAACATAATGTCGTATTTTTAATTTTCTGAAGAGTGAAGTAATATCTCCTGTATTTCACTATCAGGCAAGGTGTTAAAAGTTCCTCAATCTCTTAATATTACAAAATATTCACTTGATAAAGCAGAAAGAAAACTAGATGGAACTTCAACTGCGCGCAGTCGAAAATGATGCCTCCGCCATAGAGCAATTTTACAAACCAAAATGGAAGCAATTTTTAAAATTCAAGTTTGATTGTAATCCATCTGTTGGTTCTAATGATAACGCGATCACGAGCTATTTTGAGATACATAATGAGCCCTGTGACCTTTGACCTCGTGACCCCAAATCTAATCAGTTCATTGACTCTGCAAGATACATACATGACCCAAGTTTGGCGGTAATCCATCAATCGGTTCTTGAGATAAAGTGATCACAAGCTATTTTGCATACATAATGAGCCCTGTGACCTTTGACCTCGTGACCCCAAAATCTAATCAGTTCATTAGCTCTGCAAGATACATACATGACCCAAGTTTGGCGGTAATCCATCAATCGGTTCTTGAGATAACGCGATCACAAGCTATTTTTGCATACATAATGAGCCCTGTGACCTTTGACCTTGACCTCGTGACCCCAAAATCTAATCAGTTCATTAGCTCTGCAAGATACATACATGACCCAAGTTTGGCGGTAATCCATCAATCGGTTCTTGAGATAACGCGATCACAAACTATTTTTGCATACATAATGGGCCCTGTGACCTTTGACCTCGGACCTCGTGACCCCAAAATCTAATCAGTTCATTAGCTCTGCAAGATACATACATGACCCGAGTTTGGCGGTAATCCATCAATCGGTTCTTGAGATAACGCGATCACGAACTATTTTTGCATACATAATGGGCCCTGTGACCTTTGACCTCGTGACCCCAAAATCTAATCACTTCATTAGCTCTGCAAGATACATACATGACCCGAGTTTGGCGGTAATCCATCAATTGGTTCTTGAGATAACGCGATCACGAGAACGGGACGTACGTACGGACGGACGGACAACCAGAAAACATAATGCCTCCGGCTACGTTGTAGCGGAGGCATAAAAAAAGGCACAGGGAAAACAAGTTCATTCTACCATGGCAACATCATGGGTATAATAATGTAGGACAAATTACTGCACAAACGTAATTCTTTCCTCTTGCCATATTGAAACAAATTTAGGCTGAATTTATTATACAGTACACAGAAGCAAAGTAGACATGTATAGATTAACTAGTAAGCTCATTTGAAAGAGGAGATATAAATAAAAAGAATGTGTTGATCAGTGTTGGATTGAATCATCATAATTGATTTAATTCAGACGGCAATTCCTATTCATTCCAATTCATCATATCAACAAGGGACAGGACAAAAGTAGCTATCTAACAGCACAGAACTCTCGAAGTAAATAAAGGATACCCATTATATGAATATCATTTCGATTCAGTGTCAACTAGGTCAACCAAATATTCTTTGGTCCTCCTAAATAATCCCCACTTGAGTTAGCTCAATCTACAGACATGTGTAAAAAGACCTACAGTCAAACCTGTCTTTAAAGACCATCCCAAAGGAAACAGGGCATGACCACTCTAGATGGTGCCCTCTGTATACAGTTTCTACATGCATTATTTGTTGAGGAAGAAAATAGAAGTGATGACATTTACAGACAAGTTGTCATTACGGAGAGGTGGCAACACAGACTTGTTTGACTGTATCATTTGTTAGGCAGGGCTCAACACTGACATTAACAGCCACCTGAGACACAAAGGTGCCCAAAATCAAAGTCTGGAACCACAAAATTGTAAAAGGGGCTCATGGATACAGACTCCTAAAATGTCAATATGGAAGCCCAAACAAAAAGCGTTAGTGTGGAGACCTGTTTGAGGTCTGCCTGCAACATTACAACATCTTTAGTAATAGTCACCTTGAGGAGCGTGGCCTCTACTTCAGCATGGTCAAAGAGCAGACAGTTGAATGAGCCATAGACACCATCATTGACATAGTACATGAAGGCAGGCTCATCACACTTGGAAGGAGCCACGGTGTTGGCCACAATATCTGTGAATGAGTCAAAGAAAATCAAATTGATTATGGCATTGGGACACGGGAGGATACGAGGTCACTAGGCTGACAGGAATGTAGTATGTTTATACCAAACACTCAGAGCCAATACTCTAGAACAGGGGTCCCTTCACAGTCCAGATGTGATTTTCATGAAGGCTTAAAGGTCAGAAACAATGGGCAAAATTAATTTGTGTAATCAATTATTTCCATACATGTAAGTTTATATGATACATATATTTACAGTGGTGTATCTAGCTATTTCGGCATCTGGGGCAAGCATCGAAATTACCCCCCCCCCAATCTTATCTACATAAATGTACAAGCGAGCAAAGCAATCACAACAACAAAAAAGACTCTTATACTATAGTAAGGATACTACTTCGTCATCAAAATACACGCCGCCTAAATATGAAGAATTTCAAGCATCTCATTGCCAAGAATCATCGAGATTCTGAACACTTTGGTTTCTTTAACCTGTTATTTCATCATCAAAATTTATTAGCTAAGATACAAAAAATAATTCCAGCACCTTGTTGTCTGAATATTAGGCTGCGGAGTGGCAAAAATGTCCACTCTCTGGGAGTATTCCTACCATATGGTCGCTGTGAGGGCATATGGTCACTGTGAGGGCAAATGGCAATTCCACCCGTCACAAAGGCTTGTCATCCTACCAGGTTCCCATTTCTCTCCTGGATATGGAGTGGCAAATGTAGATTAATGTCTTGCCAAAAGACAGTGGACAAATTGACCCCCTCCTCCCCCTCCTGAAAATTCAAAGATCATTAGGTTAAGTGTACCTTTACTTTCAGGGACTTGAAAGGTTGGGAGATCTCTGGCTACCATACGCTTGGCGGTGATGTTCACAGCTAAGGTGAAGGCAGAGGCTACGTAGAAGCGACCAGGCTCAGCGATCACACGCACCCCGCAACCCACAGGAAAGTTCTCTGCGAGGGCTTGGTTGATGACAGTAGCAAACTAGTAAGAAGAAAAATAATGCTTGGTTAGTTTACCCAACTGCTAGTGCCTCAGTCACACTGCCAAAACGACTCCAAACCAACCCATTCTCGGCCATTCCAGGTTCTGTCAGTTTTTAAGCTGCTGTTGGTCTGACGACAGTCTCATTGGGTGTGACCGTGGTATAGAAATCAAGTACCCTGTGGACCTTCATCTGTAAGTCTTATCTGCAGGAGTTGGTAACTGACGATAAATGCCTTTATCAAAGGACACTAGTTTCATCTACTATGTTTTGAACCCAGTACTTTCCACTCCCTTACCATGACATGACAATGGACTAACAAAGAAATCCTTCTAAAGTTGGAGCAACTGTACACAGCAACGTCTTGCTCTTTCTAGAAACATGTGATGAATGATTTGATGCAGACTTCCAAGTTGGTTTTCTTGATTAGGCAGTAAGGGCCCGTACAAGTTGAAGCCCCATAGGTTTTGTGCAGTTTTTGCATTCAAAGATGATGTTGGAATGAACTTTCAACATGTTCTGTAACTCATCACCTACAAGACCTAGATGGTTCTTGTATCAAGCCATTTAGACTAGGAGAATTCAGTAATTAATGACTTTAAATTAAAGAAACCAATCTATTCTGCTACTCACCTCCTCAAATTTGATTGGTGCAGATTCCTGGCCGGGGAAACCCCCTCCGATGTCTAGGAGTTTCATCTTAAAGCCAAGGTCATTGCCAAAGTCAAAGAGCTCCTTGGAATTGCGGATCGACTCTACGTAGGTCATGGGGTCGCGACATCCACTGCCTACATGGAAGCTGTCATCAGCAACAAAAAGAGAAGAAGCCAAATAGGTGGTTTTACTTTGGTTATATCTTAAAACTAGTTAGAGAAAATATTCAAAGTGATTAGATTAAAATTTGAATGTTTTGATATAAACTGGTAGTCTTATTTAAACAACAAAATGTCCCCTTAGTACCACAAATGCTTCATGCAGCCATTTCTCTGCAGTGAATATCCTACACAAACCAAATTCTGAACTTGAACCTTGGACCACACACTACATCTCACCCTAACCCTAAAGCCACCACAAGACCCTATTGCCACCCAAACCCTAGATCTTGACGTAATAAAGCCTGGAGCAATTGCCCCTGCAGCGCACATCGGAGCACCATCCCAAACTCCAATATTAATGACACGTAACTCTGTAGTCATGGAGACGGGGCCCACAACAGGAAGGGCGCTCCTGTATAATCATGTTCGCACCAGGAGGGGGCCATGGTGTACACTCTGCATGTTTTGTCTTGGCCCCTTACCCTTGTACCGTGCAAGGATTTGGAATGTGTTTGGTAGTGCTGTTATCAGATTTCTATTATTGACCTCCTGACCGATGATATGTACTGAACAAGAGAAGGGTTATTAAATGTTTCTTAAACTGTAGTTATGGTGTGGCCATGTCTTCTTACAACGTACATTTGTTTCAACACTTCAGTTGCTTTTTTCGCCCCTCTGCACGGTTGCGGTTTGCCACATGTGCAACACAATGGCTTTGCAAAATTGCCCATTTCCAGTCTCGATTAGCTCAATGACGACCCTTTTAATACCTGCATAGTTTAATCTTGCACTGGAAACAGTTAAATAATGTTGAAGCATCTGGTATATATATCCCTTGACAAATACAATGTGGCACAGAGTGATAGATTGTGTGGCATCTAAAGAGCTAAAACTATCAAATATAAAATCCTACGTCTCATAGATCCTGTAGATCACATGGGAGGGGTGCTCCTTATTCTTACCTAACTCCCACAACGTCAAGCTCCAAGTCTTGGGCAGTGCGGAGCAGGGCAGGGGCATGGCGGGGATGGCAGCCAAACTTGAGACCCAGTTGACACTGGGCAGTGGAATCATCCGTCAGGATACGAAGTACAAGCCTGTAAGGTAATAAGATAAAGCTATGTTCATTCTATGTTTTGTACCCATGAACATCTGAGATGTATAAAGGGTAACTCCACACTGATAAACAAGTTGGTTTTAATAATTCCGGAAGATGAGAAAAAGCAGATCAACAAAACTTTGAGGAAAATTTGATGAAGGATAGATTGCAATACATTTCTTAAATTACTCTGATCAATGCTTGTGTCTAATAATTAACAAACTTTTCAACATTCAATTTCTTATGTTGCGTAAAATTCCTTTTTCAACAAATTTGGGAATTTCGAAGATGGAACAATGTTAATCCCCATACAAAAAATATGAAATAATACAATCTAGAATGAAACTGTGAAAGGTCTTTAAGAAATGGTTGAAGCCATTTATGAATTACAAATTAAAGAATGTGCTTACGGCAATTTCTGTATAATTGCTCTTGCATGCGCTGTCCCATGTAATCAAAATCACATCATTTTTTTAATAACCAAAACCACCCAGTAATAAGCCACATTAAAACTGTAATTGAAAGATGTCTGATAAAGACAGTACTAGTGGTAATACTTACTTGGCCTCAGGAAAGATCTTCTTGACCTTGATAAGCTCTGCCTCGTTGTCAATTGTCATGAGACGGACATCATTATCTGCCGCGTACTTGAGATGAGAGCGCTGCTTGCAGGGGTTAGCAAAGATGATGCGGGATGGACACACACCAATCTTGAGAACCTGCTGGATTTCATTCTATGGGATGAATGGAGAATAAGAAAACAAAATGGTTTTAATTGGCCACTAATGGTATCAGATAGATCAATTCGCTGGTACAGTCAAAACTGCTTTAGTGACCACCTGTCTACAAAGACCACCTGCCTACAAAGACCACTTTTTTTGTTTCCCTTGAAAATGGTTTCTCATTGAAACATGTACTAAAGGAACCTGTCTACAAAGACCACCTGTCTACAAAGACCACTTTTTGTGTTTCCCTTGGGCGGTCGCTATAGACAGGTTTGACTGTATTTGGTGTAAGTAAATATTTTCAAAGACTGAGGAGAAGCTGTCAAGAAGTACACAGATAAAGAGGGTACTAATAGGGAGGGAGCAGAACACTCCTTAAAAAGAATAAATTTAATTAGAGTGGGTCACATTGAACAGATTTATAAAATAATTAATTTTGGGAATTTATGTCAATATCCCTGGACAAAAATGTAGTATTTAGAGTAGAGTTTCCGAAAAAGACAATGCAATAGCCGACAGTGAAGTGGAAAGAAAACTACATGGCAGAATGATAGAGATCTATGCAATCACAGAAACCGGAGTGAGAATCTTGTTAGTCAAGGGATAGATAGGGAGAATGAGATGGAGGGGGAGAGAAAGAGTAAGAATGGCAGCAATTTAGGGTGTGAGATTGGGTGGTGGTGGGTTAGAGTCCAAACAAACAAAAAACCTTGCCAGCTATACATGCACTGCAAGGTCTGATCTGTAAGACTATAGATAGCACCTAATAGGCCCTCCAGGATGACTGCTGAACATAGCCACTTAACATAGTTTTAACATAGGCTTTCAATAGACCGGTTTACTGACATACCGGTATTCAAATGTTATGCATACTTTTTAAAGTGACTCGGTAACATTGCCTCAGATTCTGAAACAAAATCCTGGATTTAGCTCATGCTGCAATCATAATTATAAACCTTTAGGTCAGTCAGGAATTTTACAAGCCGATCGCCTGTCTGATTATCAAGATATTTATGATTGGAAATCAAAATTTCATTTTTCGTTTTCCTAACGGTTTTTATAACACTACAGTCTATTGGGGAAAATGAGTATGGTAAAACCGGTCACTCAAAGATTTTTACCTTTTTGAGGCACTTCATGATCATTTTGAAGCGCAAGTTTTTTAGGACTTCAATATTACACCATATCACAGACACTGATAACACGTAGGGCCATGCATCTCAGATTTAACATTGCCTTTAAACAAAGGTTGTTCTTGAAATCCTGAAAGCTTGCCAAAATATAAAATATATAATGTATGCAGACTGGATTCCAAGTTATGTAGTTCATTCATTAATAACAGGTTGACGAATACCTCGTCATTAGGTCCCCAGGGGGGTGTTTCACAAAGATCCTAAGTTGAACTTAACTCTAAGTTGGACTTAAAAATTATGGAAAGCCGTCAGCATCTATGAAAATATTTTGTAAAAGTTATTTTAAAAGGCATAAAATGTTGATTCAAATCATTCATATTTTCGATTATTCCATGTTCTTGATGTGGAATTTATAAAAAGTCTAAAATACTTGAGTTTTTGCTTTTGAATATATTTTATTTTAAGGCTACAAATGGCTCTCCATAATATTTAAGTCCAACTTAGAGATAAGTTCAACTTAGGATCTTTGTGAAACACCCCCCAGGAAACATCCATAAACTTGAATATGTTAGTAAACCGGTCTATTTGGAGTAAGCTTCACTCAAGAAAGAATTCATTTCATTATACAGTCAATCCTATCTATAGCGACCGCCCAAGAAAAACACAAAAAGTGGTCTTTGTAGACAGGTTCCTTTAGTACATGTTTCAATGAGAAACCATTTTCAAGGGAAACAAAAAATGTGGTCTTTGTAGACAGGTGGTCACTAAAGCAGGTTTGACTGTAGTATCAAAGTGGAGTCTGTGTTTGCAATCTAGGGGGGAGATGGATAAAGTCATTAACAAAATGGGGACGTTTAATAATAATATTAATAATAATGTCTTGTTTACCCAGGGAAGCCTCATCAGTATTTATACTATTCTCCTCGAGGGCCCTGCAATCATATTATTACCACCATAAAAAGGTGCTTAAGCATTTTCTCAGGAAAACAGAAATATTGTATGCTGGTAGTAATGGGCCGATTTATTTGGTACTACAGACACATTTTGTTCACTCGATATACATTCAGCTCTAATTATATCATTAAATTCTAAACCCAATGAAACTTAATCTGATGGAATTAATTTGAACAACTAAATGCACACGTAGCAGACTAGGCAGCTGGATTATCATAAAAGCACAAGAATTCAGGCTTCCCTTTCCAGTTGTACTGAGGAGCTTCTGAACTAATTGTATATCATTTACCATTGTAAGCAATACATTTGTTCTTTTGAATTAGAAATCTGCATCCCGTGTGTCTGTGATATTAATAAAATATAAACCACCAAAAATTCTGTTCTTTGAAGAAGATCTTCCCTTTTCTATACAACAGTAGCGAAGAGTCAATCAGCTCTGAAATCTGCAGAATAACTCTTTATTGCTCAAGACTTTTCTTTTCTTCCTTCCTTGTAAGAAAGGGCACAAAAGGAGCTCTCAGAAGAGAAAGACTATTCAAAAATTGTTACGTGGGAATCAATAATGCAGGCTGGCTATTAACTCGAGCACAAAGACTCATAGAAAATGTGAATAAAATACAGGTAGGGATGAAGTGTGTTTATCAATGTGCCTACAGATTAAGATTTACATACCTTGCTGGCACAATCAAAACCCAAGTTGAGGCCTGAAAGAAGCTTCAGCACATGAAGGTCTGGATTGCATTTCACCGCTGTTACAAAAACAACCACACAAACACAGTAGTAATGTAGGGTATTATCTTATCAGGAAAGCGTATGTGTCACGATACCTGCGACTATGTTAAAACACCCCCTACTACCCCACAGTCATTCAGGCGATGTGAACGGAATTAATGAAGGCAGCAGGCATACACAACATACGGTACATAAGCATTGTATGTGTACATGTACTCGTAATACTTTTCAATACATTGCCATGGTTCATCTCAGTAATTAAAACAGCTATTCAAAAATCTATTAATTCATACATGTATATTGGTACTTTGTATTATACAGACATCACAACCAACAGGACGGACTTGACATTAACTTTGTATTTTCTCTCTGGGTTCACAAACAAAAATCACTTCTTACTCTGCTTTATTCCTATGTTTCCCCCGTATTGTACCAAACTAAGGTCTCTGACTCCCTTCTGTTACAAAACACTACAAAGAGGGAATCTGTCACAGATTTTCTGAATTCTCATAAAAACCAATAAATCATTCAAATCATGTATCGTACTGTCATAACATTTTTTAAAAATATCCATGACCACTTTTTCAATAAAGACTTGCCACAGAACATTTGCCCAAAATCAAACAAAGCTTCAAATCAAATTTGAAATAATAAAAGAGTGATTTCTTTTCTTACCATAATGGGGCTCCACTCTGGGAAGATTTCGGAGCCACTTGCGATGCTTCTGAATGATGTCACCAAGGTCACCAATGAAAAAGGCATCATCCGCATCCTTTGAATGAAATACATGCAATTTATTGGTCACTTTTAATAACATGTATTTCAGCAAGTGGAAAATTGAGAGCATTGTAACATCTTAAACATGTCCAGTATGAGAGAACACATTTGAAAACAAGTCATCCACTTCTATTTTTCAAACCCCACTATTCTCTACCCAATTGCTTATATACATAATTTGTTTTGAAAGAGCTAACAAAATTGTAGGTCTGCTGGTAATCAATTTTCAAAGTACAATACTAAATTGCTACTTGAATAAAGTGTTCAAACTGTATAATAGAGGATGTAACTAGACTAATTCTTTCTTTCGATCGGAGTAGGATTGAACAATCACTGAATATCAGACAGCAATTTTTTTGTTCGTCTTTCCTTTCTTCTTTCATTGTTATTCATTTATCAATTTCTGTCCTACTTTTTGTCTGAAAAGTCACTGTAAGCTTAGTATAAGCACCAAGGGTGTTAGAAATGGACTTCCATGAACCCTGAGGCCAAACCATGTTTTTCAAAACCCTGTCGGGATATCATGAGTAATTATTGAATTCGCGTCAATCAATACAATATAATTTAGTACATACCTCTCGCATCTTGGGATCGTTGATCTTGGATTCAATGATATCCTTGAGAGTCATTTCTGAGCTATCAAAGAGCTCGGTCCTAAAACTGTCAGCACTAAGTTGTTCCATTATTATAAAAGAGTTCCTTTAAGAATGCTTGAGCAAAATAGGTAGCTAAATAGTCCAATGTGTGAGGCCAAGTCAGGGGGTATGCTAGGAAATTCGAAGAAGGCTGCAATGAAAGAAGTTTTTGAAAATAAATTTTATATAGGTCAGTGATCCAGGCCAATAACTTTACTTTATTTTGAAGTGATGAATAAATTACTTAAATGATAAATCTAATTATAATTCCTGTGATGAATGAGAATCAAGGAACAGATATTGCATGATGTTCCATTATTTCTTGCATGACAACCTCATCAATCAATACACAACTTTTTAAAATTTTAGTACCATATTTTGGATGAATTTAAAATTCAGTACTACTCTTTCCACAATGAATTGAGAAAAACAGTTTGAGCAGTAGAATTATCATGCAAATCTTTCATAAATGACCAATTAATAACAAATAATCCTTTAAACATACTACTCAATAAAAACAATCGATGTAGATTGTATTCTGTTTATAGACACTTTACAATCAGTATTAATCAGTATTAATCATTGCGTTACCAATTATCATTCTAATTGCTGTCTCATTACAGGACAATATTCCCAGGTGAATCACAAATCACTTCTCTTGCAATGTACACGCAACTTGATATACAGAATACTTACACAGCAAAGTGGAACTCGACTGAACACAGTAAATATCAGCTGGGCTCCCACTCGGGCTCAAAATTAACGTCTAGCTGGTCTCGGTAGAGAGCTCCTCCTGGCTCAGTGCTCCAGTACTTGTTACAATGTCCACCCTGTAAAACAATGTCATCCATTTAATAATGAACCTGTCTGATATTACAATAATATAGCATTCGTAAAAACTAAAAAGGACCCGACTGTAATTCAGTGAAACCTGATTTGGCGACCATCTGCATAGAAAGACAACCTGCCTACAAGTACAGTAGACCACATATTTTGTTTCCATTGACAAATATTTCTTTTTAAAACCTGCACTTAAACCACTTTTCTTTTCTACCTTGAGTGGTCTTAAATATTATATACAGATTTCACTGAATATTAAAAACTATTGCATTGTAGGATCGTAATTCACATCTCCTTCGCAGGAGATGTCAAATTATTTTTTTGAAGAGCCTTCTAAAGTTCCACTATCTCTTTTTCATATTTGTAATTCTAGAGTGTCATAAATTATTATCATTTGTATTTGTATTTGTATTTATTTATTTATTTTATTTTATTTTATTCTTTTTATTTTATTTTATTTTATTTTATTTATTTTATTTTTATTTTTTTTTATTTATTTATTTATTTATTTATTTATTTATTTATTTATTTATTTATTCATTTATTTATTTATTTATTTATTTATTTTTTATTTTTTATTTTTTTTTTGGGGGGGGATATTTTAAACTTCTAATCCAGTAGATTACTATTGAATGTTTTTCTATTTGAAACCTTATAAACCTTCTCACCTTTAACCAATAGCAGTTATGTGTCACCTTTTAGTGACATTTTATTTTATATCTTTTGATCCAAATTATCCTTTTTCCCAACCAAATTAGTGCCTCTTAAAAAATAATGAAAACAAAAGTAGATAGGCCTAGTGAATTTTTAAGTATTCAAACTCAAAAGGGGTAATTTTTCATGAGGAATCATGGGAATTAGCTCATATTTTTATTTTGAGCATAGTTAGTCCATTTGCAGCCAATGTAAATAAAGGAAATGTGTATCCCACAAGGCCACGGGACTTTGTCTCCCAAACAGGCTACAGAATTAAAATCTTGACAAAAACTTGAAAAGTCCCCGACATTGGACAGTCAGACTCGGACTCGGAGTCTTCCCAATTTTACTTTTTAGGAAAGTCTCTCATAATTTTATTTGGTCCTGCGCCTCTACTCATTCTACTGACCCCCCATTGATCCACTCCAGCAAAGCATAGAGAAAGTCAATGCTAATGCGTATTGACCTCTAGCGCTGCACTACGTGTTAATAGGCAGCATTTGCACACATGAATAGTCAATAAACTTATAATACATAAATGCACACAATCATGCCGATGTGGCTGATCGGCAAGTTTGACAGTAGACTTGCAATTTGAATATTTAAATTATTCTTTCTAACATCGGTAAGTTGAAAAAATTGTATTTTACTGCTATTTAGGTGTCATCAATCGTCACTAAAGTACCGATTTTGAGTGAAATCAGTTGAGTTTTGTACAGTGGTGATTGAAATGTTGAGAATCAATAGCACAGCTTTATACACAGCCAGGATAGTAATACAGCTATGTGTGCATTGATCTACCTCTACAAAATGCCATGATGACAGATGTCTGGAGGAGTCTAATATTAAATATCTAGATAACCCCTCCCCCTTCAGGGCCCTTAGCCTTAGGATTTTAATAGTTGGCCTTTGGATGATTGGTTTGGCCTGGCTTGCACGTAAACCGTATTTGCGGCGTGTGCACAGAGACTATCCACTTCAGTTCACGTGTGCGTGTATGTGTGAGTGTAAAATAGTTCCGGTCACATAACTAGTTAGCAAATCACCCGCTAATCACCCCATTATTTCCTTGTATACAGTTATCATCATATATTACTTAACTGAATATTAACATAAGAACATATCCAAGAACAAAATGGTCAATATAATTATACAATTCTTCGAATAGTTTTGCCTGAAAATCGTGACATCATTGGAGGCTTTACAAATTACAATCTGGGGCTGTATTGTCATGCATGCCACGACAATTAACGTGGAGAGGCTTGACTCACTTCGTCTTCGGCTTTGCCAAAGAAATACATATAAAAACACAGAAAAGGGAAAAAATACTCACCTGGACTGACAGTTCAGTCGAACTAACACGGGTATTCTTAAACGACGGAATGTTGGCGAATTACAGGGACAACCACAGATGAAAAAATGACGGACATTTGGCTCGTTAACAAGCCGAGATTTCTCTCACTCCTTCTCTAAAGAACCTCGAAAAACGAATGAACATCAGTTGGTTGCGTGCGCGCGTACATACTGCATGCATACAGCATGCATATTATGCACAGAGCTACGTACGTACGTAAGGTAGATCGTAACGCGCCATAAGCCATAACTGTCGAAGTCGTGTCCAGAGTATGGCGTCGGTCGCGTCCACGCCTGATTGATTTTATTCTCAAAGCCAGCTCCACCATGTGGCATGTAGGCCAACACAACTCGCTAGTAGACGGCCACGCATTTGACAATGATAACCTGGAATTGGAAATAGGACACAACGATTATTGAAAGTATAAGAACAGTATTGTCGATTACTAGTAGTAGTTATTTTTATGATGAACAAAATCATTTATAGAGCTCACATCGTATAATTCATAGGCGGAGGCGCTGCTATACGGGGGCACAATCATATGCCCCCCTCCCCGCCTAAAAAAGTCATCCATTATCCAAGTTCAAGTTCAAGTTCAAGTTCAAGTTCATTTATTCAACACCACACAGAACATGATATAATCTTTTACATAAAAAAGAGACTGATAATAGTACATTAATCAACATATATTAATGTGATTACATCATAAAATGAATGATTTAGGACCCCTTTAGAAGCTATAGCTTGTGAGCGGGGCCCTATAGTCAACAAAATACATACAAATTAACAATCATGGCAAGGTGAATAAAAACTTAGGGGTCTATTTACGTAGAATTGATAGCAAAATAACTTAATACGCAATGAAAGATACATATTGTGAAGAAATACCCCCGTTTATCCTGATTTTTTTTTTTGGGGCGGCGGGGCTTATACAACAAGGGGATAAGGGGTTGACACCATGTCAACTCAATAGTTTTAGTTGACATTTTATCCTAGCATTTGACGAAAAATCTTAAAATCAAAGAGCGATTTTTCCTCTTTTCTGTAAGTATACTTAATACTAAATGCTCTTTAAATTGGTCAGGAAATTCGAATTTGGGGATTTGTTTGTATGAATAACTATGCCATTTTCTAATTCACATAAATGTAGTATCTATATTTTGTTAAAACAACAAACAAAACAATTTTTGTGCATCATACCACGCCCCTGGTGATTCAAATCTCAAATATTCATGTCACCCCATTTCCATAATAAAGTGTCTTCATGTCTTATGACGTCATTTCTTTCAAAATTCACGGAACTAGTTTTCCGATTCTAAACACATCTGGTGAGTTTTTAATCTTAACTATTCTTTCAAATGGGGGACTCGTTCTTAAACCCAGCCAGGCCTTGAGCTTTTCTTGCAAAAAAATATGATATTCAAGCATTGTACAAGTATTTGATCAATTCTGGGGAATATGCAAGAATGTGACGAGTGGTTGCAGGGGCGAGGGGGCAGTGGCGGATCCAGGGGGGGGGGCCCGGGGCCCGGGCCCTCCCCTAGAAAAAACAGGTAAAAACACCCTTTTTGTAAAAAAAAAAGAAGATGGGCCCCCTCCCCTGGCGCTCAAGGGGTGGTGGTTTAGAAAAAGAAAAATTTGCTCACAACCCCCACTGAGCGGAAAATCGCCGCCTGCTGGATCCGCCCCTGGGGGCTACTGCCCATGCCCACATTTTCTTAAATACAGAGTCCATGTAGATCGAATTAAGAAGCACTTATCAATCGCACTCAACACTCCTAACCGTAGTCGGGTGGTTTAAGCACTTGACTTGAAATTCAAAGGTCGTTGTTCGATCCCCGACACGACACTAATGTCATTTGGCAAGGCATTAATCTACATTTGCCACTCAACACCCAAGAGAGAAATGGGGACCGGCATAGGATGACGAAAGCATTGCCTATGCACTCACGGTGACCAATGGTAGGAATACTCCCCAGGGAGTGGAGATGGTGCACATTCAGTGCATGAATGAATCCGATGACCGGGGTAATAATATCTGTAAAGCGCTTAGAGACGGTATTTCGTATTAAGCGCTATATAAATCCAGATTATTATTATTATTAATCATTTGAACTTTCTGCATTTAACTTAAATATGTCCATTCACTGTCCATTTAATATACCGAGATGCTGGCCAAAATTCATGATCCACAAAAAAGCACATTTTCGGCTCAAAATTTGTATTATTACTTAATTCAATAAAATTGATATCAACTTCAAGGTATTTTAATTGTCCATCATAATGACACCAAAGTCCAAACCCATGGTGATTTGAGGTTTTACTTAAAAGTTACATGCCAAACACGTCCTCAATACACTAATACACATACATGCATGAAGTTAATACACAATTACACATAATTTATAAGGGCAAACGTGTAGTATTTGTGGAAATCAAGTCAATATCAAATTTCGGGTTGCTATTACAAAGCTTTTCACTTTTGCTTTTGCACAAGATAATGTCCTTGCATGTACCTTAAGGCAAAATCCTGGAAAGTAACGAGAAAAAAAAGGACGCCTCTTAGAGTCATAGGCCGATTTTGATTTATGAAAAATAATGTTTTTGAATAGATATATCACCCCCAAAAAATCATGTTTTTGACCTAAACTTTTGATGTTAATAAATCCCAATTCTGTTGAAGTTGGTATCAAAATGTATATAATTAATTCGATTCTCTTCCATGTAAAACCAAACTCATGGTGGCTCCGGGGTGGCTCAAGGTTTCCTTTAAATATTATTTACAAAATACTATTTAAAGTACAAGTCCACTCCACTGAAAAGTTGAGCTGATTAGATAGACAAAAATCTAAAAAGCCCAAATATAACTTGGTTTTGGAAAATGGTGCTCAGATTTATTTTTAATAATTTTTTTTAATGAGCAAAAAACAAGTTAATGAGCGAGTCGGTTGTGACGTAGGGTCCTCACAACACAGATTCGTAATGTAACCAAATTTAATGCATTCGTCTTTCTGATAAGAATAATGAAACACTATTATTCTTATCAGGTGAATGAAATAGTTTGTATAGAGGCACTTCACAAAGACGTATGCATTAAATTTGGTTACATTACGAAAATAGCCTATTGTCAGAATGTATACCGCTGGCACTTTCGTTGTGAGGAGCATACGGCACATCCGTACAGCAATATAAATGTTTTGCTCGAAATACCCGAAACAAAAATCGCTCTTAAAAATCACCTGATTGAAGTACGCCCGTGATGTTTGGCAGTTTTAACCTTTGATTTATTTACAACATGTTATAATTTTTGAAAATCGGAGTGGACTTGGGCTTTAACGTCAAAAGGGCTGCTTTTTTACACCCCCTCCGATTCAGGGGTGGCCGCTACATATTATGATAAAATGTTTCGAATAAACAAGGTGTGTTTAGTTTGTGAAGTAGTGGCAAGCAAACCCCTTTTTTCTGCCTTTAGTTCGGACCTATACAGACATTGAATGGCGCGGATGAATACAGGGTACATTGAAGGTATTCCAAATATTTGATGGCTATCTTGAAGGGGTTGATTTATGATGAAAAATTGTAATATATTGTGAACAAGTTGATAAATAAATAATCGAAATTCGCTTAAGTCTATTTTTTAAATAAAAGATCTGACTTTAAATTTATTGGGCTCTATGAGAAATTAAATGCTTACATTTTTGGAACTATTTTTCCACACTCAAGAATATATGGAGGGAAGACTGTCAGAGGGTTGCGACAACGGCGGTAACATGTAATTTCAATCATGACGTCATAGATAAATGTTCAGTGAAACATGCGGGTGCCGCCGGCGGTAAGCAACTTTCTCAGCAGTTCCGAGTCAATGTACGAATCTCAAAGAATTGCCATAACTTCCGTAAGTATGACATAACCAGCAGTGGTTCTAGAGGAGGGGTGGCTCAGGAGGGCTCAGGCCCCCACGCCCCAAAAATTCTTACTTCTTCAAGCCCTCTCCCCAAATCGCGATACACATGTAGAAAAATAAATGAAAAATTCAAAGTATCCCTGCCCCCGCCAAATTTAATAGGGCCCATTTCTACTTTTTATGGAAAGGGGGTGGCTCAGAGGCTCAGGCCCCCACGCCCCAAAAATTCTTACTTCTTCAAGCCCTCTCCCCAAATCGCGATACACATGTAGAAAAATAAATGAAAAATTCAAAGTATCCCTGCCCCCCCGCCAAATTTAATAGGGCCCATTTCTACTTTTTTATGGAAAGGGCTAAAAATTGCTAGCCGCTTTTTATTGCCTCGTTAAAAATCTAATTTACTATTTGGATTTTTGTTCTTCTACACGGTCGATGCAAGAATTGATAAATGACTTTTTTTGTGACTTTTTTTCTTTCTTATTTCGCCTCGCTCGAGTGACTATTATGACTATTATGACTATTATGTAACCTCATACTTGTATTCATTTTGTATCAATTATATTTCCCGGATTCGTCTCTCTTCATTGCACTAGAATTTTTTATACAATCATTGGTATATGGGAACCTACATTATACAAGCATTGCTTTTTAATAGGTTCCTCATATTTCACGTTATTGATTATTTACTGCCATCGTTGTTTTTTGTCATATATGCTTTATCTTGCTGACCTTTAATAATATATATATGTAAACTGTTATTTTGTGAAATGTGAAACAATAAAAACAAAACAAAACAAACAATGATATTTAAGGACGAAATAGAGAAGGGAGTGCCATAGAGCCCCCTTCGTGAGCAGACCGATAATCATATAAAATGGTTCCCCGGCCCCAAAAAAAAAAAAAACATATCAAAATATAATATTAAAATTAAATATAAATCGAATCATCTAAAAAAAAAAGAGGAGCCCCTATTAAAGTTCGGAATCAGCCGGGATAGGGGAAGTACCATTATATGCCACACCTTCGTGTGTTTCTTTTGCTCCCTCCTCCTCCCTCGGGTCCTCCCCTCTCTCTCTCTCTCTCTCTCTCTCTCTCCATCTCTCTCTTTCTCTCTTTTTCTTCTCCCATTTACCGCTACTATACCACTGTAATACACTAAGTTCTGCTCATAATACTGCACATAAATATTAAAGGGGAAGTTTAACCTGATATCAAGTTAGTTTTAAAGCCTGTCTGCACTATAGTTTGGCCAGCGGAGGTATTAGACCTCCCAGCGATGTCACTGGCAGGTGGTCATCAAATCAGCTCTCAATATGTATTAACATAAGAAAAAGGGGATCATAATTATGTGGGACCAACGGGTACCACCGTTAGGCATTGTTTGATATTATAGAGGACGCAAGTAGCTACAAGCAGTGCAGTCCCGCTTTAATAGAAGCAGAAAAAATAAGAGTACAGGTCAGTGAATGTTTGGAGGTGCAATCAATGAAACACAAATTGGCAGCTCGGTGACGTATCGTTGCGAGCACCCCTCCCATTTGCCCTGTGCTAAAAAACCTATAATTATTATCCCTTAAAGGGATCCGGTAACTTTGTCTCAGATTCTGAAACAAAATCCTGGATTTAGCTCATGCTGCAATGATAATTATAAACCTTTAGGTCAGTCAGGAACCCCATGACTTTTACAAGCTGATCGCCTGCATGTCTGATTATCAAGATATTGATTGGAAATCGAAACCAAATTTTGCGTTTTCCTAACGGTTTTCAATAGACTACAGTCTATTGGGAAAAACGAGTATGGTGAAACCGATCATTCAGAGATTTTTACTTTTTTGAGGCACTTCTTGATATTTTTAAGCGCGATTTTTTAGGGCTCCAATATTACACCATATCACAGACACTGATAACACGTAGGGCCATGCATCTCATATTTAACATTGTTAAACGATGCCTTTAAGAAAATTGACAATCTTATATTCACCCTGAATATAATTATTGCAAATATGTTTTTATACAACCACTGTATGAAACAAATCTTTTCCGTCATAAATACCTAAGAAAGTGAAAGTTTATGAAAATGTATGTACATACACTGCAAAAACCAGGGTGTTAAATTTCTAACACCAGTATGGTATTGAATTTTGTTGACACCATTGGTGTTATTTTTAACACCGGTCAGATTTAAGCATGCATTAATAATTACTGGGTGTTAAGTAACATGGTGTTGTTTTATGCTTGGTGTTGAAAGTATCATCACGTGATTTCGTTTAAGGCGGTTGATTGGTCGAATAAGTTTTCACAAAGTGTACGCGCGCTTAATGATTACTTTACACGTGTTCACAGAAAAATACATTTATCATGATTTGTTAAGCAAATTATGACAATGCACATCAATTTTGTGATTTGTATTTTCCTTTGGCAATTATTGACCAATAGATTATATGTCCGATCTTGTTACAATTATATTAACGTTTTAGCAATAGATATATTGATTATATGATTACTAACCAAGAAACAACATGCATGTTTATTATATATATATGTGTACCAGCCTGTACCACTTACATGTTAATCTTGAATTTACTTCAAATGATCTATGTGATGGAGTTAATGCAATGGAGATTAGAATATACCTATTGGTGGACAGTTGCCAACATCGATTATGAATTATCAGTTTACCACTGGTTCCTCTACCCTGGTCGATAATGGTCGATAATAGGGAATATGGAATGTGGGACCATTAGACATACATAGACAAATCTCTAATGGATCAACAAGAATATAAACACCAAAAGTGGAATTGAATTTGTTATGATTCCAGATATTGGTGTTAATCTACACCAGTAGGAGTTGTCAAATATCAACACCAAAAGTGGAATTGAAATTATCTAATTCCAGAAAATGGTGTTAAGTAACACCAGAGGAGTTGCACGATATAGATACCAAGAAAGTGTTAAATTTAACACCCTTGGTGTTAAATTTAACACTCTGGTTTTTGCAGTGTAGCAAAGTGGAGAGATGCTCGCATACGTCACAGTGTTGCCCCACTGATGACAACTTCATAAAATCATAACTTTCCTAACTTTTCTAATCAGATTCAGCTCAAACATTCCCTAATTTGTTTCTTTAATTTTTTGTTTTTATTTGATTATTTATTTAATATCAGGGTGGACTTCCCCTTTAAGAACCGTCTGACCATCCTCTTGATATCCGATATCATAGGCCTACTTAGAGGTTCCACCCCAGCCTTCAACAAAGTAGAGTCCAAACGATTGGGGGAGGGGTGCCGCGAACCCCCATTTTACGCCTGTTATTGATTTTCAGGATTGGACGACAAAGCCCCCCCCCCTCCTATATAGACGTTTGTTCTTGCATGGCGAAGTTTACTAATAGTTGCAACTTGTCTTTGATAAAACATTGTTATATTCTTATTCACGTGAAGTCAGTTCAATGGATTGTAAAATTGAAAATGATTTATTATATTATATTCTTTTTCATGTGATGCCACTCCAATGAATTGTGAAATATTATTGTGAACATGCATAAATAAATAAAATAAAATAAAATAAATAAAATATACTGTAGAAAACAATGCCTAAGCGGTGCCCGGTTGGTCCCCCATGATCCTCTTTTTCTTATGTTCATTGAGAGCTGAGTTGATGAGATAACCACCTGTCAGTGACCACGCTTGGAGGTCTAATCCGTCCTGGCCAAACCGTAGTGCAGACAGGCTTTAAGTTTACCCTATCTTCTTCAACAGTGTTCAACGTTCACACAAGAGAGGGCAATCTTTCAGTTCTCGTCTCGTATCAGGAAGAAGAAAAAATATCACTGAAATAGGCTTGTTAGCGTGCTTTTTCTTCTCATTGTTTGTTTCTTTTCTTTTCTTCATGGGACTTTGTTTTTCTTATTTATTATGCTGCATTTAAAAGAATGAACAGTAAAACAAAAATTATTAACAAAACGAAAAAGAAGAAATAGGAAAACAAAAACAGAACAAAACTGAGGATGAGAAAAACGAAAAAGAAGAATAAACGAGGAGGTACGAGAGTCGCGCTTTATTGAAGTGGCTTTGATGTTTTGTCGAGGAAGCACATGCCAGTACATATTTTGTTATAATTGTTTTTTTGTTAAATATGTTTTGTTTGCTTTTGTTCGTTTCTTCATTGAAAAGGAGTTTTTGCTCAACAGACCCTACTATACCAATAGGCCTAGAAACAAATTTGCGATTTAAGAAGGCCTATATACATCGCACTCGCTATATGAAGAGCTCGGCTCCAAAAGAGCTCGGCTCCAAAGGCAAAAATAGTCAACTTTGACTGAATTGCCTCAAAACCAAACCAAAAAAAAAAAAAAAAAAGTACTATTACTAGGATCCATAAATCCAAGTTCTGAGAAAAACACGATTTTTGTATTATCATAGTTAGCAATGTCAGTTTGGAATGATACTTTGGCAGATTATAGTATTGTATGATACATGACTTGTATAAAACCACTCTTTAAAAAAATCTAAGTCTGCACAAATATTTTTCATGAATTTATGTTTATTTATTTTTGTGGATGTAGTTCCTTTTGGAACCGAGCTCTTCATAGTTATATAGGGTAGATGAAAAACTTCAGTTCTATCTGGATCTATCCCATTGCCTTTCCCCGGGCCCCTTTTTTCACCAACCGGGAATTAAAAAAAATGTCGTAAAGTCAAGATGCCTTCTCTTAATTTTCACGGTAACAATAATAATGAACATAGTTATGAATTAAGAGTATTATAAGTCAGAAGCAAAGCCGGGGGTCGTCTGTCAGTCAGTATCCGGGTTACTCGTTCTCCTGATCTCTTCACTCATATCGATATACACCGTTGTAGCCCCCTCCCGGCGCCCCCGCCCCCGCTCCTATCACTCCCTCCTCCGTCTGTCTCCATCTCTGACTCTAGTATATGCCCCCGGTCCTCCCGCTACGTCAATAACTTGTCTTTAAAAAAAATAAAATTATCGTAGGCCTATTTGTTTGGATTAGGATCCATACAATTTGAATTTGAATTTAAACGATTTTTTACCTTTATTAATCAAGAGCAGATCAAAATTCTGCGGGGAAGGGGGTCTGGGGGACATTAATTCTGATCGAGTCTTGTTCATGCCAGGCGGTTCATGACTTAAAAGCTAGAGGTAGGCCTACATTGAAGAAGAAATATGTCTCAAGTTTTTGTGCCTCTTATGAAAAGACTGGCAATTAAGGCCGGTTGTACCACTGATGGATCCGATGGATGGAGGCACAGTCACGCTGCAGGCGGGCCCCGTAACAATTACTAGTGGCATCGCCTTATTGAACCCCTCAAATGTGTCCCTCTCTTTGTTTTCCGACTCAAAAGACAAAGTGATTATTATTTCAACCTATCATAGGCCAAATTTCCGACTCACGATTGAAACACAACAAAATAACCCTTTTCTTCCCCCTTTTTTTTGTATATAGTTGAACTTTTGTCGTTGCTGTTCACTTGTTGCTTGTCCGAAAATATTTTGAAGTGTGCACCCCATTTCCCCCAAACTGCTATATATGTGCTATAGGTCTACGCCCCTGCCCCCTTAATAAAAGTCTCTCTTTTTTCTTCTCATAATGTGCTAAAAAATTAAACCACTCGTACATAATATCAGTAGGTCAAGCTCAAAACAAAATCTTCTCCGATGAAATTGATAATAAATTGAGCTCGTCACGAGTTTATTACTTCAAAACGTATTATGAATGGTAGTGTATGTATTATAAACCCTTTTTGGTTAAATGAAAGTGAGCAGGCAAAATAATTCTTACAAGGACTGTTTTTACTATAATGAGTGTAATCTTTCATCTCTATCATCATAATAGGGTTTTATGACTTAAGCTATAACTAAATTTTCAAGATTTATTTTATTGAAATTACAGCTTTAAACGTTCAGATATGGAATGTAGGGTTTGTAAATAAAGACTATGTACTCTGTTTGACTTTGTGGCACTGTGAAGGGCGAACGACGAGCCTCCAAGCCCATGCGCGTGTCGATCTAAACCTCAGCGTCAATGACAAAAACATAACCTCAACCTACATGACGTCACTCGGCCCGTCCTTGACCGGGGGTGCACATCTCACCAAATCGCAATGCGTGCTATTGTATTGCATCTTTTGGTTGCGTGCGAACTTTGGCAACTCTGCTTTGAGTACATATTATACAAATATACACTGTCTTGAGAGGTTCTGGTTAAAACTATGCGCAAGAGGTGACTCCAATATAGTACTATTTGCTGAGGGGCGCAGCCCCGAAGCAAATGGTACTTTAGGAGTCACCGAGGCCCATAGTTTTAACCAGTACCTCGAATAGAAGGCATGGTATATTTGTTTTATATCCTGCATCAAAAATTTATTTTATAAACAAAAAAAAAAAAAAAAAAAACATTTTGGGGATAAAAAAAAAATTTAGAACAAAAAAATGTCAATTTTTATCTAAAAAGATTTAGAATATTTTGTTTTCATTAAATTAAGATTTGAAGAAAGAAAAAAAATTCAATTAAAAAAAAAAAAAACACATTTTTTGTCAACTCCCAAATAGTACTCCTAAATAGTACTCTCATATAGTACTTTCTAAAAATAGTTCAAATATTTCTGGTCGTGGGACGAGCTCTCAACCAATCAAAAGCCAACAAATTTTTGATGCAGGATATAATACTATCTTATATAATATTTAAGGAGTCTCCGATGAGTTATGTTTTAGTGGTAGGCTACAAGCCTACAACTCAATCTCCTGTATACTTTTGGTGGATTTCTTTTTTTAAACATTAGATCATGGTAAGTGTACAGAGAAGGTGATACAGCTTTTAAAAAAAGGGGGGGGACATCATATTTTCCTCAAAATTTTGACAATCAATAAAAAAAATAGGGGCCTCAATTATTTGATAAACAAAAGAAAAATATGAAATAATAAATACAAATTAAAAAGGTCATCAAATATTTTGATGTTGATATAGGCCTACACACACACAAAGAACAGCATCAACAACAACAAAAGCAAACTCTTGACGGGAAAAATAAATAAATAAATGGTCGACAATGTTCTCACGCATCTGGAACATCTCGGAACTTCTTTTCTTTTTTTCCCCCATTTTTTTTTTGGGGGGGGCGGTCCAAGAAGAACTCGATCCGCATATTATTATCTTTATGATTAACATTAATTATAAGTCATTGTGCTTTATATGTCAAGATATAGTTGCATGTAATAGCGGCGTGGATTAGTTGCGGTGTGTGTAATTATTTTGCATCATGATGGAGGCGGCATGGGTGGGGGCGCCGCGATCCGCGCCGACCCGTCATCGAGCCGCGCGATGATGGTGCTTGAATATCTTGAATATCCCCGTTTTGGCAGGATGGAGATAACTGAAGATGATTTTATATCTCATCTAGTGTATTTTGAAAGTAAGCCAGTCGAGTGCTTCAGTTCCTTCGGATCAGCACAGAGTTAACCCTAATAAGGCCGGGGCCATGATGCCCCCTCCGCGATTTTTCGGATTGTTCGGGAACGCATACGGATGACGCCCCGCCGCTTCATGACTTTATTCTTTCGAGTCTTGCGCATCTTTTAAAACAATTTTTTTGAAAATCGGACCTACCGTTACAAAGTCACGTGACCTTTTGTCTTTACATGTCGGCCCGAAAATCGCTCATTTTCGTGATTTGTGTACAAAACATATGGAAATATCATTTTTCCTAAAAAGAGATAAAACATTAGTTATTTGGTCTAGTTTAAAGTTTAGGTGTTTGTTTTAGGGGTCAAAATAGTTTAATTATAGTTAGAAATGAAATAAAACAACAAAAACAATAAAATACATAAGTTAAAAAACAATGAAATACATAAGAAATTATCAAAACAAGAGATAACATAAGGAATAACCTCGCTCTTCCAAATTTTTTGTCGCATTATTATTCCAAATGGTCTAACAAATATATGTAGTGGAAAAGAAAGCTTAAATATGAATAATATATGATTTATGGGTAAAAATATGAATTTTTGACCTTATTTGCATAATTTACCATAAATATGCAAATGAGTAATTTTTCAAAAAATTGAAATTGCTATAGTATTCTATACACTTCACTTGACATGCATGCAAATTTTCGCGGCGATCGGCCATTTCACGGCCGAGATCTTAGGGGCCATAATGCCCCCGGCCGTATTAAGAACTCAAATAGCCCGGCCTTATTAGGGTTAATCCACTTGTGTCGGGGGGGCGGCCTGCCCGGGTCGGAGGGCGAAGACTCAGGGCAGGCTCCGATGATACACCTACGATGGCTGAATCTGCCTCCTGAGGTACGTAGGCCACCAAACTAAGTTTGTTTTTATTATCTATAAACAGAAAAACGTGACTAAGTAGTGTCATGAAATTTGATGTGAAATGGAACAAAAACCGTGAATCCAGGGCAAAATAATATTGTCACTATTTTTTGTTCTCATTATTTGTATTGTTGTTTTAAATTGCATCGATAGTTTCGACTGGTAAGCGTGTTTGGAAAATTGCTGCTAGATAGCTTCTTCATTGCATTTTTGTTTAATTCATTCAATAATCACTTTGGAGAGCTAATATTGCATATCCGTGTTTGAGTCGAAATTAGGCGAGTTAAAAAAGTTTTACAAAAATATGTACCCGGTCGAAAGATAGGAGTGTACCCCGTATGGGGAAAGCCCTTTCTGGGCTGCTCTCATTCAGGCACCCTACACGTGCGTTTGAGAAAGTGTACGATTTGGAGCTTCTCATGCATGCCGCGCGTGATAACAGGCGAATGTTTGGGCGAGCCCCCCATTTTACGCGTTTTGATTGGTCAATCCTCTGACCCGCCTCCGTCCTGACCGCGTGCTACTTTGTTTTGTTATCGTTTCGTAAGTCTCGCAGACATGCATGCAGCGCCTGAAATACACACTCAGCTCAGTGCATGCAAGGACAGTACACACCGCTCCTGCTCGAATCTTTTTTATAGTCAATGAACCAGTCCAACGTAAACAACCTGCGAATGATAACGTGCATCTGCCTAAGGATTTTCTACTGTGTTTTACCGTGTTTTTTGTAATGGAATTCATTTTACCATCGCCACCATCCACACCACCAACTCTGCTAATTTCGGTAAGCATTTTCACTTAGTTTAAGTTAATGTAGACTATCATTTTTCATATTTTGAGAGTTTTGAAGAACCAAGACTAGAGGCAAGATTGCGATTGTGTGATGATGATGTGTGGCCGGGCGCGGGCGCGGGTCGTGACGCGAGAAAGTCGAATGCGATTGAATTGACAACAGTTGAGTTACCTTAGCTTTTCATCATGTTTCACAATCGTTTTATGTTCATTGACAGTCTATTGGAAGTGTGTGTTTAATTAAGGCACATGAATTGTCGGGGTGTCGTCAAGATAAGCGGAAAAGTATTATACGGTGATTTTTGTGGAAGGCGGTCATCTACCCCCGGCCCCGTCTCTAGCTCTCAGCTCTCGGACCCGCGATTCCCCGAGCGGATCTGCTCTCACCGTACATCATACATGATGATTAGTACATCATCTGCGCTAGTTCATTGTGGTTTGACTTTGACTTGAGTGATCAGCTGTTTCGTGCATGCCATGGTGTTCGTAGAGAAGTCTTTATATGTGACAATTGAGATTTTAACTATTTATTTATTCCTACCATTAACTGGAAATCTGATTAGGTCTAGATCTATATTACTCTTCAAAGAGTTGATATCAATCGCAACTTATTTGCGATTGATATCAATCGTAACTACTAACTGTGTACATAATTAAGAGTAAGACTAAGAGATGGGAGACTGCAAACTTGCGATTGATTGGAGGACTTACGATAGATTTGGATCAATCGTAACTCTTTGTAAGACGGGGCCCTGTACTGTCAATGTCATTAATTTAAAGTCTATTTTCACTCATTGAGGCCAGAGTCTGAGTTAATTTGAGTTTGACTTTTTGTAACACTAACAGTAACACTAGTAACAGTGTCAGTCTCGGTGATAATCTGGAATCTACTATAATTTAATAAAGCATGAGCCATGACATTAAATGTCATGCTGTAGGTCTATAACTTTAGGCCTAGGGCCTTGGTCTAGATTATTTTTAGATACCGAAACTTGGAAGATAGTGATACTGATAGTGTGAAGTGATCAGTGGTGATACTGATACTAAAACTAAAAGTGATAGATGTTTGAACTAGTTTGACTTTTGAGTAATAATATACTTATGGTCTGAATTATCATTGTGCATTATTTTGAGCAAATACTTCTTTCTTGCTTGATGTTACATGTTTCTTCCAAGTTACAATATAGTAATAGTAATCGCCGCTGTACTACCTCTGTAGAGTTACTCCCTACTTGAATTGACAGGCTTCTTTTTTGCCCATTTATGTGTCTCTATAAACTCTACATTGCACCTTGGCCTGGCCATGCCATGTATGATGTAGACTGTAGAGGCTAGACTTGTGACTTTGACCAGAGACAAACACAAAGCATCTGAGCACTGCTGAGCACTGTGTCCATAGCATTTTCTGATCTACATGTTACATCATTCATGTGACCGTGGACCTAGGTCCATGGTGTGACCCTATTAGTATTAGGTGTAGGACAGTATCTAGGTGGACACTGACCTTTGTTTAAAAAGTGATTAAATCTCAAGATTAAATCAACAGATTTATCAACATTCTCGAAGTCGAACAAAGACACAAGGGCAAACAGATTCCTTGAGGTTATTTTTTAACTGCTCACAATTAAAGGCCACTACTCGAATCTACATGTAGATCTAGACTAGATCTAGATTTCTAACAAAACTAGATCTCGATCAGGAACTGCAGGCCTAGATCTAGACTATAGCCTAATACAGTAATAGTCAAATAAAAAAAATATAAGTAGGCCTAGGGTCTAGATCTAGTCTAGACACGGAGATGCAATTATTTAAAGCAAATTCAAGCCCCTATCAGTGAGTCTTCAATTCAAAATGTTTCGTTTATTTTGTAAATTCTGGCATTGTAATTTTAATTGATTGGTTTTCAAATGATGTTAATTTCAGTCAGAATTTGTAGATTTTCCGCATAAAAATATTGTTTTAGACAGATAATAATGATCTTATTCTGCTAATTCAAGTCAAATAGTTCAAGTCAAATAAGTACTAAAGTAGTAGTACTAGTAGACTAGATCTAGTCTATGTGGTTGTGAATACTCTCGAGCCTTCTCTCTATCTTTGAGACTTTGAATTCAACGCAGAATGTAGTTGCAGCCTGTATTGGAATAAAACCCGACCTTCCATTAAAATAGCGACAATTATGTTCAATATTATCTTGGCCAAAATGAGCAATCCTTCGTGCATTTCACGCAGTCAATGTAATTTTCATTGTTGTTTCGATTCTATTGTATTCATGTTATCAGCCATGTAGGCGGAACGCGTAATACGTCCTTATGCATAAAAATGGGTGTCGGCGGCAATGGTGCGATCTGATTGGTCGCTCCTACAGATGATATCACGCTGTGAAAGTCACCTTCAGCGTACAGCTGTCGGGTTCTCTCGCGTTTTCAAAGACACACTGCGGCGGGTCACATGCAGCATGCTTTACCACTATGCCCGCGCTTACGGCTGTGAATGTTATTGCGAAAGATAAGGGGATGACTCGATGGATGAACTCTACGACACGACCTCGTTTTTATTTTCTACGCATAAAGTACATGGCCAAATGTATGATGTTGTGAATATCGAGGAATTTTGTACAAATGTATACAACGATAAGAATACTTTGTTGTGACATTATTGCATATATTCATTAATCAATATTTATTTGTTTATTTGGGGGTTTTGAAAATAAAATGAAAATAGCATTGAGTCAATATACGCATCTCCTCATAATTCTAAATAAATAAATATAGACTAGGTCTATAAGTAGATAAATAAACAATTTCAGTGTCATATATCATATAATTCTACGACATGAAATGTAAACAGTAATTGTGTCAGAAATCATTCCCCTTTCAATCAATTATGGGATAATAAGACATTCACTTTCAGTAATAGTACATGACTCAATGTATTTGTGTTGCCTTACTCAAATTGTCTTCATTTGCCGAGTAGACTTCAGGTAAAAATATAGTCCTAAAATACTTTAGTATACTCAGACCATTATGGTTTCGGTGCAACAAATCATTACAAAAAAGTTATTAGGTGACATGCATAAGTCCACCATAATTGCTTCGGCGCAACAGACTTAACAGTGATCATAAGATTGAATTTAGCGGATATGGTTTAATTAGTGCTAGGCCGGGCAACTCAAGATGGTATATCATGAGAAATGTCTTCGATCAAATTCGCGGGCACCGAAAGGGGGAAAATGGAAGGGAATATGGTTTGACTTTCAATCCCTCAATGACATGCGTTTCGTAACCACGGTCGCCTCGCGCGCGAACGATTTGAACTGGAATTGATTATCAAGTGATGGTAATGAATATGCATGAGGATGGTCAGTACAGGGGGTGTGTCTCTTTGTGCCCAGTGCCGACAGAATACGCGAATGGAATCACCCCACACGTGTTATGTAATGAGCTGGAAACTGTTATATCACCCAAATGTATGGTTTAGGCTGAAAATGACTCGTATTTCAAATTTCAGGTTTACGAGGCATGTGCTAGCGGAGAGTTGTTGTCTCGTACATGAAACTTTGCTTATCATATTTATCCTCAATAAAGATGCGTGAACTCGAAATGAACTCAAAATCCTAGAAATTTACCCAGGCCAGGCCCCGTACCTACATGGACTACAGGTCTCCAAGACATTGGCCAAGCTAGATAGGGGTGATGTAAGAGAGCATGTTTATACATCATCGACACGAGCATGGTTTTCAAAGAAAAAAAGTTTGTCAACAAACGAGATACACACGAGTAAATCGCGTGTCTGAAAATGCCCTTCAGCGTGGCTCTATTGTTAATGAACGAAGTCAGTGAGAGGCGAAGGACTTGTACAGCAATCATGTGGGTCGCAAGTCGCAATGCATGTCATTTCATCAGGCCTCGCCTAAAACACGTCATTATCATTACCAGCCCTACACATGTACAGTATAATGTAAACAGAGGCTTGTGAAGTTAACATGTATCCACTATCCCGCCCCTCCCCCCTCCCTCTTCCCGATTAATAAACGCCTTTCATAGTTGATATGAAATCATTACCACTTCCAGTCATGGGAACCATCGCGCCTCTCATGGCCAACATCCCAGGGTAGGCATGTGCGTGTCAGTAGCCTGGAAGTCGCATCATTTTGCTCTTAGTCCAAAATAAGAGCTTTGCCAAATATATGATCAATCATCTTATACTTTGCCGAACTTCCATCTTCTCCCCGTCATATCTGACAGAAGTGACAGTGGGATGTTCACTCTAAAGTATCGTTCGCTTCTCTTCACCTTCTTTCTCACGACTCGCTTTAATCATTTCCTTTCTCTCTTGTACGCATAAAGCAGTCACATTTTTAAAGTGGTGGAGCTACATGAAACGTAACTTCATTTTTTTTTCAAGAGTAGGGTCATATCTTACCATGGTTGTCTCTTTTATCTTCCTGCAGGAAACCAGTCTATCCGTGAAAAACATCCCTACTATCACCGCTACTGCTGGTTGCTTCACCATGAGTCCTCGCCCCATCGAGAAATCTGACTTCGACGCCGTTCAGACCCTCTTGTCCATGCGGAGCGTTCCTTCTCAAGTCACCATCAAACGGAGTGATTCTCCCGTGCCGTCGTCGTCATCGCCGGTTCCAACCAGCTTCAACGCTCCGCTCTCACCGGTCTCTATTGACGACGAGAACAGTCAGTATCATCAACCTGCAGAGATGATGGATTTCACAACGGCCAGAATGAGGGTGCGTCTTATTAATATCAAGAATTCATTTTTAAACATGTTCCTCTCGGGCTCTTACATGTAGCTCTTAGTAACTCATGATCATTTCCAAGTTGTATAGATGTACATTGTACATGATTCCAAAACACAATTATCTGGTTCATTTATGAATGTTTTGTGATACAATTTGTTGTAGAATTCAAACACCAATTTGAAACTCACAAGCTCTTATAACATGATGTTGATGTAAGTCGAAGAAGAATAAACCATTTTGTATTTGTTTTTGTTTTGTTTTCCAACAGGGGATGGACACACCGCCTCTCACACCCCCACCTAGCAAACCAACAGTCGTCCCTGGTATGCCCATGAGCCACACATTCTCTATGCCACAATCCAGTAGCGCCATCGTCAACACGCAGAGGATAGCTTCTTGCAATCTGGTCAGCATTACCCCAAGCATCATGGCATCTAAGGAGATCCCCAGTAAATGGACAAGGATGGATACCACTCCGTCACAGTCTGTCCAATCGCGTCTCTCTCCCGTCCTACAAACGCAAACGACGTCGTTTTACAATCAGGTTCCTGTCATCAGCGAGACGAGGAGAGATCACATGTCTGTGCCAGCGGCGTCGGCGGGATCGAGTCCTAGGCCCGTGCAGTTGATGCCACAGGTGCAAGAATCCAGAAACTCTGTCCAACAACCTTGCGAGCCCCAGCCAAAATACATTGCCGTCAATGGGTCTTTCCAGATCCCAGTTTCATGCCAAAATGGACCTTCTGCACTGCTCGCTAAGAGTACGGAACAATCCTCAAACGTGCAAACGGTATCTTTTATCCAGATTCCTCAGCAGAACACTCAAAAGTCAGGCAGCAATGGACAGTCTGATCAAGTCAAAACGGTTGTGATGGCAGTCCCGGCCAATGTCATGGTTGTTGTGAACGGAATGGCCAAGTCGGAAGGACAGAAGCTGTGCCCTCTTGCCCCTGCACCGTCTCGGTGCACATCACCAATGTCGGACAAGGCACCCATGTCCCCTGCAGCTACAGAGTTCTCAAGAAGGAGAAATCACATCTGTACCTTCCCGAATTGTGGCAAGACCTACTTTAAGAGCTCTCATCTCAAGGCCCACGTCAGAACCCATACAGGTTAGTAAAATTCTTTCTTGATACAAAAATGTATTCAAAAAAAAACTTAAGAGCTCGATTCATTTAGAATTGTGTTTGAAGAAGAATTAATATTTGAAAGACCAAGCGATTCCACAGGTTGATCTCCAAAATTGTTCCTACATCATTTTTTATCACTGAAAATCGGGAGAGTACAATCGTCGTTTTCTTATGTCACATTTTTTCTTGTATCATTTGGAAAATCAAAATATCAAATGATTGTTTTATAATATATCCGAGCTTTTGTTAATGTTTTCATGAATGACATATGTTTACCACATTATCTTGCAAAGTGAAAAATAATTGCTTAAATGTCATGATAATCACATTACCTTCCATTAACATGTACGGTATTTTGTTGTTTTTCCTTTACAATTTACAGGAGAGAAACCGTTCCACTGTACATGGGAAGGCTGTGACAAGCGATTCGCCCGATCTGACGAACTCTCGAGACACAAGCGTACTCACACGGGCGAGAAGAAGTTCCTCTGTCCCATGTGCGATCGCCGCTTCATGAGATCGGACCACTTAACCAAGCATGCCCGTCGTCACATGGCAGCCAAGAAGGTTCCTAACTGGCAACTGGAGGTCAGCAAACTCTCGACGATGGCAGCCGAGAATCGACAACAACCTCAGCAAATGATGCCCATGATCATCACCAGCTCATGAACACTACATCAAAGAGACTTATGAACCGAGCAATGTCTGAGGATATCCTCCAGCCATTGCCGCTGTGTGCTGGCAACGATCATCAATGTCAAAGACATCTTGCTCTTCAGATGGTGACTGAATCGCGGGGAGATTGTCATGGATTGACAAGCAGGGCTAACTTTGAACTCTAAGCATGCAAGGAGACTGACTGAAAGATAGTTATATAGAGAGGTTTATATTAACTTTATATCACAGTGGAAATATCATTCCTGCACGTTTACTAGAAAAGAACAAACTAAAACTTTGGTGTCTTATTCTAGTCAAATGTGCTTTAGACATACATACAAACATGCATTTTGAAATACTTGTTGATTCTTGTTCATTTCAAGTAGACAGTAGCAAGATATACATGTAGTTAGATTGATAAACAAACATCATACGCATAATGTACACTGTACATGTTGCAAGGCCTCTGAATCTTTCGGGTGTTCTGAAGCAAAAGTAAGGTAACACTGGTCTAGTTACTAATCCTATTGTAAGGAAAGAATCGAGGAAAAGCAGATTTATCTTTTCAGTTGTGATTGGGGCTTGTGTATACAAAGCACACGTACGCAAAGTCCGGTGAGCAAACTAAACTTTATTATTTATGCTGCTATATATTTTATACGAAGACTTTGAAATATTAAGTAAACTGCTTTTATGTCGTAAAGAATTTGATTTCGTGCTGGTATCACGAAGGCAAACAAATCTCGTGTAGTTAAGTATTTATTTAAATGTACATGTACAACAAGATATTTCACGTCATAAATTTCAAAGTATCAAATATGAAAACGGAATGCTTGGACCTTTTTTGCCAAATTATTTGCTGCCGCTGTACCGTACTTGGTTTTACATTGTAACCATTTTGTTGTCATTTGTCTGATCTTAGCATGCTACTACTTTGAAAAATGACAAAGCTTTACAACTTTTATTTTTTGTAATTTATTTGAACCCAGTAGAGATAATCTCTAAAAAGGATTCAGAAAGTTGCACCGAAACCGAACCATTTTTTCTTCAATGATTAAAAGGGATTTAATGTGCTGAAGAAAGAAAAAAAACGAATTCGCAACCTTGTAAAGCTTCAAATTTGTATTTTTGTTCCTTGTATTTCAAAACAGATTGCAAAACGATATTTTTTCTTCTTTCTTTAACAACTTAATTTTTTTTGCCATTTATAAACAAAAATTTGTTTGCTACAAAATTTCGGGTAAATTGGAGTGTAAGCGGGACTTGCATGAAAATACTTTTTTGAGTGTCTCGATTTTTCTTGATATGATTGTACTCGGGGATAAAAATGAAACTGAAAGGTTCATTATAATATATTTGGTAACAAATGTATTGGTCTACATTATTGGAGTATGCTTAGGGTAAATTATTTATGAGTAATTTAAATAAATGTGTGTGTTTATTACCAAAGACCATCGCAGTTCTGATTTGAAAGCATGAAGAGAAATATGAGACTAAGTCTCAATTTTTTTTAATATTAGAAATGTATACCGAACCAACAATCTTGCAAAAAAGATATTGCCAATTTCCATATTTTGTCCTGTGCTTCTCTGATGCAAATGTACCACACAAATGCATTTCATATGGATTTGTTTTCTTTCCTAATGTACTACTTAAATCTAATCACATGCCTGTGAATCCTTCGGTCACAATTTGTAGCCATTTCTCTCCGTTCCTTTAATTTCCGTAACTTATTCCAACAAAACTTTGTCTGTATTACTAGTGGTGTCCGTAAATGTACAGTAATTATACAGTATCATATACCACCCCAATATGTTAACATACTTTTATACAAAGATTTTCAAATAACATTACTCATCTTGTTACATTTCTATGTTTCGTTCATTTTATGACATCAGCAACACTTCTTCATGTGGTAAAGGGGTGAATAAATCTTCATTCTCTTTGAATTGTTATAAAAACATAAATCATGTGTTCTCGTTTATGTATTCCTTAGAGATTATAATTATGTCTGTTGAAGAGCTTTGTGTGAGTGGAATAATTATAAGGGAGAGAAAAAGAGTAGGAGCGAGAGAGAGAGAGAGAGAGAAGAGTTGGGGTAGGGGGTAAGAGACGAAGGGGGCAATAATGAAAGAAGTATGAAAGCAAATGAACGGTAATAATAATTATGTGTTCAAAAGAGCGAATGTATAAATATTGTGTATGTGTGCTTGAGAGAGAGAGAGAGAAGAGGCGAGAAAGAGAGAAAGGGAAGTGCTTAAAAGAGTAAAAATTAGTAAATTTTAAAGAGAAAGGGAGCAATTGTAATTTGTATATTATTTTGGGGAGAAGGATTGTGAGTAAAAACTCCAATCAGGGGTCTCGGTCAAAGAAATAATACTGTAAGCCTGCGTGACCAAGAAAACGCGTATAAAGGGGTGTTTTTTTAGATTGGACATCGATCAAAGTCTAGTTGAAAATATCCATTATGCTGTTGATCGTCTGGAGGGTCACGACATTTAGGTTGATCAGGAATCGATCGATAATGTAGCTTGCATTTATTTAAAAAATGTTTACCTTACGGCGGCCCAAAAAAACGGAATGGTAAAAACCTATGGAAATCATAGATTGTAACTTTGTCAATCTGGAGGAAATGGGAAACCATGGTTTGATGCAAGTTGTGCTCGGTTAAGGGCTCAGTATTTTCATCTAAACAATCTTAGGAAGATAGATAAATCTGATAGTAATGAAAAGGAATATACCAAAGTTAAGAAAATGTATAAAAAAGCTATTTGAAGAAAAAAAACTTTGATATAAAAATCCACAGTGAATTAAGAAATCTTAAAAGCAATCAGCCACAAGCATATTGGAAAATTATTAATTCAGCTAAATGAAGAAAAAAAAAATTGAAATTCATTCTCTTGAACGACACTTTCGTAGTCTGAGCCAAAATCATAGAGATAATGCAGACATATTTGAACCTGACCAAATTCATTCGAACAATCAATGTATCAATCGTTCTATATAAGCAGAAAAGAAATAACACATCAAATAAAATAGGCTGAAAAACGGTAAGGCATGTGGCGATGATCTAGTTCTAAAATAATTTTTGAAGTGTAGCACAAATAGAGTTTTATCAGTAATCGTTGTACATAGTGGACAAGATAAATTTTCTGGTAAGGTGTGTCATTATCTTAAAATTACTCTTTGAGCAGAATATCTATATATCAGGCACCTTGGTTAAACAAAATCAAGCTGACTCTGGACAATATGGGGATGTCTCATTAATATGGGAAATTTGTGAAAATACTAGTTGTGATTGGGTCAAACAAACTGTGGAACGTCGATTGAAAGATTCTCATGCCCAGTATTGGTCTGCTTGTATGTACGATAATTCACATTGTGTTAACTATCGAATCTTCAAACATTCTTTATTTATATTATAATTTGAGTAAGGAAATCCTTTGAAATTTAAAAACTTTTAGGGTTTTGCACGCCTCGGGTTGAAAAAATTGCACGTGTCATTCGTTTGGACTGGAGATCACTGTAAAGCTTGGGATTTTTTCAATAAGTTGAAATCTCGAAATGAAATATAAAAACTCAAAATAGTTCCTGAAAGAGGATGACAACGGATATCGGTACTTGCACTGTTGAGCATAATAATTTATGTACACTCTTCAAATGTAGAATAATAAAATAAGCGTACCTTCATCAGCATGTATAAAAGAATGGTTCCGCGAGAGAAAATGTCTGTACTGGTCTATGGGATTTCTTCTCGCAACGTTTTCACCGATAACTGAAATAAGCAACAATTTCATAGTACCGTTGCGTTCGCTGGTGCCTTCATCTACGTGGAAAGCGAATTAGTCAGGTGGCTTAATTTATCGATTATCGTTACTTGCCGCATAAGAGCACCATTTTTGGTACAGGGCTTCCTAAGGACTTACTAAACGATATTAGCCTAGGAGCCCTCGGCAAAAAAAAAATAATTTAAGGGTGTGGGGGCGGGGGCGTCTTTTTGGAGCCCCAAATAATTTTATAACATTGATTTGTTGTTATACAAATGCCATTTTTGGTACAGGGCTTCCTTAGGACCTACTGAACGATATTAGGATGGGAGCCCCCGGCAAAAATATCATATAAGGGTGTGGGGCGGTGGCGTGGCCTCGTAGCCCCCAAATAATTTAGAAGGGAATATAACATTTATTTGTTGTTGTACAAATGCCATTTTTGGTACAGGGCTTCCTTAGGACCTACTGAACGATATTAGGGTAGGAGCCCCCGGCAAGAATATCATATAAGGGGTGTGGGGCGGGGGCGTCTTTTGGAGCCCCCAAATAATTTATAACATTGATTTGTTGTTGTACAAATGCCATTTTGGTACAGGGCTTCCTTAGGACCTACTGAACGATATTAGGTAGGAGCCCCGACAAAATATCATATAAGGGTGTGGGGCGGGGTCGTCGCTTCGTAGCCCCAAAATAATTTAGAAGGTGATATAACATTTACTTGTTGTTGTACAAATGCCATTTTTGGTACAGGGCTTCCATAGGACCTACTGAACAATATTAGGGTAGGAGCCCCCGGCAAGAATATCATATAAGGGTGTGGGACAGGGGCGTCGCCTCGTAGTTCAAAAATAATTTGTAAGGTATAACATTGATTTGTTGTTGTACAAACGCCATGGGCCCCCAATCACACATATATGAATATGTATGCCGGGGGCTCCTACCCTACCATCATTCAGCAGGTCCTAATGAAGCCCTGTACCAAAAATTGCGTTTGTACAACAACAAATCAATGTTTTATTACCTTACAAATTATTTTTGGACTACAAGGCGACGCCCCTGTCCCACACCCTTATGTGATATTCTTGCCGGGGGCTCCTACCCTAATATCGTTCAGTAGGTCCCAATGAAGCCCTGTACCAAAAATGGCATTTGTACAACAACAAGTAAATGTTATATCATCTTCTAAATAATTTTGGGGCTACGAAGCGACGCCCCCGCCCCACACCCTTATATGATATTTTTGTCGGGGGCTCCTACCCTAATGTCGTTCAGTAGGTCCTAAGGAAGCCCTGTACCAAAAATGGCATTTGTACAACAACAAATCAATGTTATAAATTATTTGGGGGCTCCAAAAGACGCCCCCGCCCCACACCCATCAATTGATTTTTTTGCCGGAGGCTCCTAGCCTAATATCTTTAAGCGGGTCCTAAGGGAGCCCTGTATCAAAAATGGTGCTTTTATCCGGCAAGTAACGATAATTTTACTAAGCCAGCATCTGACTAAATACGAAAGCTGTGATTTTGTTGACGCGCGCTCAATCTATCTACTTTTTCGTTCGCGTTGATCTGATCATGTAAAAATTATACAGTTGTGAAAATTCCCAGTTGTGAACATTAGTGAAATGAAATTACAAATATATTTTGATTTTCCGGGACAGGATAAGATTTTGTTACATCTGTAGTGACCATATACGACCCTTGATATTTGTGTGGTTCATCTATATTAAATCGTTGATATTAATTATATAATCTTATTGTTTGATAGTGTGGTTTGTTCCTCGTGCGATCGTCAAGTTAAAGGTACGACCAGTGGCGGATCCAGGGAGGGGGATCCCGGGCCCCCTCCCCTAGAAAAAAAACATGTAAAAACACCCTTTTTTGGGAAAAAAAAGAAGATGGGCCCCTCCTGGCGCTCAAGGGTGGTGGTGAAATTTTTTTCAATTTTCGAAGGCAAAAAAAAATTGTGCTCACTACCCCCACTGAGCGAAGAATCGACCGGCACGATTTTTAAATTTTAAATTTTCGGAGGTAAAAAAAAAAAAAAAAATTGCTCACTACCCCCCCCCCCACTGAGCGGAAAATCGGCCGGCACGGTTTTCAGATTTTCGCACGAAGTGGGCCCCTTTTTGGGCCCCCTCCCTTGCCGCCGGCTGGATCCGCCCCTGGGTACGACCCCCGCCCTGGGAGTTCTACACATCAGTTGATCAGTGTCCTCTTAATTTCTTTATTAAGCAGAGTCTCGTAATGTATTGCAAATTTGGTAGTTCTATATTTCTTAGGTGCTGAATGTACGTGAAAAATGAAGTAACATGATTAATGATGAGAAACACGTCAACAAATAGAACAAAAGTTTAAAATGAAAGGCACATAAAACAATTTAAGTTTATCTATTTGTCTTCCTTTTTAATTTAATCATGGTTTCAAGATAACATGAACAAAATAATAGTCGTATACCAATTAATATCTATCAACAAATTCATAATTTTCCAAAGTTATGCCATAATTATTATTGAGACATATTTTTGACAGCTCAAAATGATAAATTTTAAAAATAGTGACTACACGACATATATCTTGACACGATGTAATATCTAATAGTATAAGAACATTTCCATTTGAGTAATAGTGGATGGAATCATTAACTGAAATGTAAGATTCTATGAATGCTGTATCTATAATTATATACGATACGGCCGGACTAAAATAATATTAAGAAACCAAATTACATTCCACAAAGTAGCCCCCGTCATGAAAAGAACCCCCATGAGAAACCTCAAGGGCGCTTTTTTGTAAATTAAAAAAGAGTCCCCTTGGAAGAAAATCAATTAATGGTTGATTGTCACAAAAAGTAACTACACTCCTAAACGATTGCTCATAATTTTATTACGTAGAATCGTTTCAAGATTTCGTCTTGCAAAAATATTTCTACGGTAGTTAGAAAAACAGTGTGTAACAATAAGAGGTTATCATTGATCCATGGTTGAATAAGCATTACACTGAATTTTTATTTTCATATTTAGAAATTCGCAAAAGTAATATTATCATTGCAGTTTACAGAGTATTAAACAATTTCAAAATGCACTGTTTTACAATTGCAAATAATGCATTTAACCACATGTGCCATTTACAAATAAATATAGATGGAATATCAAAAAGCATTGTTTCATAATCAATGCTTTGCAGGCATGTGCTGTTTCACAACAATGTACAAGCACGCACAGTGTCCTGTGACTTTTCAATTGGGCCATTTTGTCTTTAATCTGTGCTCATTCAGCCATACAGTGATGGATATCTCTGATTTTAACACAAAATGTACCTAATGACTCTACCAATATTGTGGTAAGATGACATTGTGATACATTTTAAGAGTTTCGAAATTATGAGCAATTCTTCAGGGGTAGTTAGTAGTTACTTCTTGTGTTCTGTTTACATGTACATGTATGTGTAAATGTAGTGTTACCACCTGCAAACAGATTGGCTCATTTAAATCATTTTTCTTTTAGGAAAATGTCAATTAAAAAAACCATGAAAATACCAAAAAAAATATCTGATATATTTTGTTCACTATTTATGTCTATTTTACTCCTTTTTGTTGGGGGTCGAGGGGTAAATGAGCTACTTTGACTAGTATAGACGGCATCAAATCAACTAAAAATACGAACGGATTTATTATTGTAGGCCTACAGTGCACACGATCTGGAAGCGTCATAGTGATTCTGACTCACGTCTTTCAATCATTAGGTCGTGAGTTGGAATCCCACTCCAGGACGTTGATTTTCTTCAGCAAAAAAACATCCACATTGTGATGCACTCCACCCAGGTGAAGTAAATGGGGACCTAGCTGGTAGGAATTTATTCCTTGAAACGCAGAGCGCGTGACAACTGCTCTGCTCTGCTAATATAAAGCCATGCAGGGTGAATATACAAAAGTAAGTGTTAGGCGCTATATAAGCACATATCATTATTATTATAATTCTGTATAGGAAAGCATTCACCAACTTCTTTTGTTTTGTTTTACCAATCCACCATTCAACATGACTGTCAACTCTCAAGTACGTCCTTTCAACACCTTAATATATCGCTCACACAACGCGCGCGAAAGGCCGCCGAAGGCGGCCCTTTCGCGAGTGTTTAAGCTACTTAAAGATACTATGTCCCTTTTGCAGCCAACATCAAATTCTGTAGAACTTTGCAGGAATTATGAAAATGTCATGTATGTCCTATCTGTGAAATTTAAACTTTAGCAGTGTCCTAATATATTCAAATTATGCTAGAAAACCCGTTTACTTGCTAGACTTCACTGTCAGACACTATTGAGTGACTGACTGGCTTTTTTCATCTTTGGTAAACATACATAAAATGATCTGTAAAGGGTACATGAGCATTTGTCTACATCAATAACCCACTTCTTGTAATGGCCAAAATTAAACTGATTAAATCTTTGCGCAGCATAAAACGTACGACCATTAATTTGGTACAATGGTCTGAAAAATCAGACTATTACTAAGTCGATTCGACAACTAATAGTCGTTATTTTCCCACTTAAAGACATTTTCAAGCCCCCCTTTTTTAAGGGAAGTTCTAAATTAGTATTGTCTTTCAAATGCCGTTGGAATTTAACCTTTTCATTTTTTGGGCCTGCAAATGGGACATAGTACCTTTAATCGATCTCATTAAAAGAGATCGGACAATTTTAAGTCGTTTTTGCTGTGGCAATCATCACCAGCCGATAATTGTATCTAGTAGATATTCAAATACTCCCAGAAAAATGAGGTTATGTACCCTCTGCAATTTGCAATCACTTGGGGATGAGTTTCATTACTAACCTTGTTAACTTTGTATGCCCTGCCTTTCGTTCAGACAGAAAATTGTTGATTGTTCCTCGATAAATATTTTATTGAAAGACCGAATACACCGAAAATGGATCAACCTTAATTAACTCCAATAATGTACAAACACGTTTAAACTTAATAAAATTCTGTCGAAAAATAATGCTTCGTTTTCATTAATTTAAGTATGTGCAAAAAACATGTTATGAGTTCAAAACTACCTTTATGTTTCTCTTGTTTGTCTTATATCAAATTATTAAATTGATATCAAGAATATTTTCATTATTTCATTAATTCAAATAACAATTTACTGGTGCCAGTAACTTTCTTTTTCAATTGCTTCCATAAATGTTGTCATTAATTATCGTTGCAATTATTATTTTGGTTTTTTTTAATTATTTTTATTATTTGTATTATTATCATTGATATTGTTATTATTATTATTATTATAATTATTATTATTACCATCATAATTTTTCTCACTATTGTCGATATTGATATTTTTATTGATTAACATTAATTCGATTTGAATTGTATATTGTACAGTGTTAAATTGCCAAATTCAAACTGATTGTAAACTTCTCTAATACCCAATACTCGCCGAGGTATTAAGTATTACCCAAAGATGTAAAAGACCATTATGTTTGTGAAGATATAATAATTTTTTATAGTAGATAAAATGCCAAATATACGTGTTCAAAATATTGATGCTTTCATGTATACATGTTGTAATTTGTTGCAATAAGTAAGGTTTCACATATACTGGCTGATGTGCTTTGTCTGTGTAAAGAAAGAGAAAGCAAATTTTATTTTATTATTTATACAGAAGTCACCAATTTTCGCGTATAATTATATGAGATGCCCTGTGCTGATACTGATGGGTGTCATTGATAGGGTAAATTATTTTGTACATGTGTTGCTCAGGTATTATACATATATATTTTGTTTTACATAGTAGAATAGTAACTGTTCATTGTACATTGTGTACTTTTTGTAAACCTTATATCATTACAGATGGCTAGGAACAAAAAAAGGCATTGAATTAATTATAATCATATTTTGAGTGGATCCAAGTTCCATGACCTATAGGGACACCGGAGGGACACACCCTCTAGCTGTTATAAAGTTATTATTATAGCTTATTTTTTCCTTCAACATACTCAATGAATAATTTAACAGTCTGCAATACCCTTAATTATGCTCCCACGTCATTCAGACGTGTCAATGGCAACAGAGATATAAACGATAGGTCATGGATACCAAAATGGAGTTTGAAAATAATCAGCTTCCGCAGACGTTGAGCGCCGTTTCCTTCCTCTGGCGGTCACCTTCACGATGCACGCCTTCATTATTTTAGTATTTCTCTCTCTCTCTCTCTCTCTCTCCAGATTCGCCGACATTAATTTTTACACCCATTTCCCAATGACCTTTTGATATAGTTTTTCCCCCATTCAACATCGGTATGAATTAACAAGCATTCTGCTATCAGTACTAATAGCAATCACAATAAAATAAATTATAACTCTTATCGATATGAAATATAGGGATTTAATTTACCATAACCATGATAACGCACTTCGGTTTGTTGGATGGTTAGGCCAAATAAAATCACTTCATAAGGCCCAGTAACAAAACTTACGTGTTTCGTCCCCGCCCGCCTCCTTTTGTTTACTATTTACTATTCAGAAAAAAATCAAAAAAAGCAACCAACAAAAAAGCTGTGATGTACATTTTGTATAGCTTCTATAGCTAATTCAAGCTATAACACATGTACATTTTTCACTGTTTCTGAATTTTGAAACTTGCTTAGCAAGTAGTGCATGACTAAAATGATACAAATCATTTGTTTTGTCATACATTGCATCAGTATATTCAAATAGCACAATATATGTGAATAATATAGGCCTGCCTTGGCCAGCCATATTTAGCATGGCGGCCATCTTGGAAAAAAATAGCAACAAATTGAAAAATAGTAAATTTTTATTATTATTATTTTATTTGGCAGAAAACACATGATATAAAAATACAGAAATGAAAATAATTAATTAATTGCAAATCACACAAAAATACAGGTACATGAACACTGGGTGCACCGGCTGTGCTGCCAGGCCTTGGGCAAAGTAAGTTAACCAAATAACTGTAGTCCGCAGACCGCCCTCACCTATATCCCAACCAGATGCAACCAGTGTTGCAGATTTATGTGACAAAGACAATCTTAGAAATATATGTACCACATTCACATAATAAAATAAATGAAGAAAAAAAATATTAAAACAAATTCCCAGATGTTGTATCACACGCTGGAGACTCATGACCACACCAGCAGAAAAAAAGTGGCACAATATTTTACAAAACAGTCTCTCCTCTCCTCCCTCCCCTCCCACAACAACCCCCCAGGTTCCGAAACCAATCGTGAAGGGACTTAGTCACCACCCCACCCCCACACACACACACACGCACTCTCACACACACACACGTACACACGTGTCGTTAGTGAAATTACATTCAGAGAAAGAAAATCACTAAAATAGGCCTACTTCAAGAAAAGGAACAAAAACTATGGATGTGTATCTCTGACCGTGGCTCGCCCACCCCATTCCATTCATCATGAAGATCTATACATCAGACCATTCAACAAATCAAACACTACAGTACCAGCTAGTATTTCCTGACCCATTCCAAATACCCAGAACAACAGATTAGTAAAGCGCTGTCTCCTCCTTTTTTGAAAAAGTCCGGACGAGAAGCTCGTTACTTTTTTAGTTGGCCTAATTTTTGTTCTTTCGCCCCCATGATCCTCCTTGACTCTTTTTATTTTCGTTTGATCCCCCCGTTGACCTACTTTTGTATGTTTGTTTGTTTTTGTTTGTTGTAGTTATTGTTTTAGTATATCGGCCCTACTTTTGTTCTTAACTGAAATATACATAAGAATCTAAGGACATCTCGAAACTGGGGAAACAAAAATCATATAATCCAGTTTTACCTTGCTTTCGAGCCTCTGAATTGCAAAGTACATGGTCTAAAATTAATGTACTCGGTTGAATGCCAAAGGTAAATTTATGAAAACAAAATTGACATAGGAAATATTATACATAGAATGGAACGCCCTCCTCAAGTTTCGAAAGTGGGCATCAAGTTTACTTGGCCTAAAATGTTTGTTTTGCCGATGTTCTCACAAACATTACTGTACAATCATCTAATTTTCTATTTTCTAAATAAATTTTTATCTAATTTTTCAATCTAATTATAATGCTTTCGATTTAGTTGGCTACATTTTTTCCTCAAAAATTGCCTCTTTATTCAGCTGTTGCTTTATTTCTCATTGTTCTCATTAACATACAATACAAATTGAAGGTTGGTAGAAGCTTTAAAAAATACATAATACAAATTGACCTCTGAATTATACTCCCTCCCTCCCTCTTGCGAACTGTCCATGCTCTCTCTCTCTCTCTCTCTCTCTCTCTCTCTCTCTCTCTCTCTATCCAGCCATCCAGCCCCCCTCTCTCCCTCTCTCTCTCCTTCCCATTTCCTTTCCATGAATATTTCATTGAAAGGCATTATGGTTAAGTGCTTACATCATTATTATAGCTAGCTATATAAACATTTTCTTGGAGCCCACGTGACATACTCCTTTGACTTTGAGATAACCTTGACAAAAAGTATATACACGCATGTCACTTCTTCGACTCGTGATCGACCAGCCCCTGACACACCCCCTCATCAGTACCTTCACGACCGTCTTCCTGAAGCCGATGATGGGTGACGGCTCTACTGCAGTCATTTCCCTATGGTGTGCACACCCATGCCTTGGAGAACAGTGGCGTATCCAGAAATTGGTTTAAAAAAAAAGGGGGTAGTGCGAATATCCCCCCCCCCCTCCATTCAGAAAGTAGGTTAATGTTTGTTAGCACGATGGCTTGCCCCCTTCCCAATTCAATTTCAAATCTGGCATGCATGGCCGTCGAAAGAATTTCACTTGCACAGATTTCACTTGCACAAAAATTCAAGTTCGTCACTTTTGTTTCTTCTAATTTTTATTTTTAAACCTTTAAAATTATTTTAATTGATGGAGTCATTATCATCTTTCAGGCAACCTTAGTGGCGTGGTCCGAGAGTACCCCTCCCCCCTTCCCGGGTGCAAAATATTTCAGCAACGCCGCCCCTGTAGCACTGAGGCCTACGCCACAAGAGAAAATATTGAGTTACTATGGTACCGAAACTGCTTAGAACGAGACGAACCGCTCAGTATACGGAACTACATGTATTTAGTCACGTAGGCCATAAAAGCAAAGAATCTTGGTTAAACTCACTATTGAGTGGATAATCAATCCAAATGACTCTAATTTACAGATAACCACACAATCATAACACGTGTGCTTATAAGCAAATTTGATTCATACTAAATTACTACAATAAGCTCTCTATATTGCCCGGTCTCTTTGCCAAATTGCTAAGCTAGCTTAGATCTTTATTCTCTATTGTGTATACATTTCGTCTGTTTTTTGTAATAATTTGTAAGGTGCTTTTTGACATAATGATTCATCTGTTATAAAATAATAACAATAATAATTGCATTTTAATAGTCAGAATGCGAATTGCATACATTAACTGATGATGAGTTTTCCTTGAGTTGATTTTTCGAAAATATAGGATTTCTCGGTCAATTTCGTAAGTTGGCCACACAAATTCATTTTATGTTCATTCAATTTCGCCGATTCTGTCACCGCAGCTGTTATTTTTCGTTCAAATTCGTTTTTTAGCATTTAAATTCATAAAACGATCATTCAAAAACATTTTATTTTCATTCGAATTAAAACGTGTTTCTTTTTCGTAAAATTTTCATTCAATTTAAAGCGAGACGATTCGCGATTACGTAATAGCGTCTTCGGTGAATTCAAATTCGTTTCTTTGCATACAATTTCACACGTTTTGCAGAGTGACAAATTAAACATGTAAATCTTACCCAGTATGATCAAATATAGAATCCCGCAAGCTTAGTTCCATGCTAAATCCATTTCAAATTGTATGGGTTGGTAAGCAACAAACATGTTATTTATCCTCACTAGGGGTGTATACCCACTAAATCATCACTATTTAGCAACTGAACGATCATGTGTTAAGAAGATATAACCTAGCCACATCAATATAGAATTAGCATGGAACTAAGCAAGAGTGTCTTTTTTATGAATATGCATGATATAAGTGCATGCAAAGTGTGTGTTTATAGACTACAGTTGTATTTATTGGAGTGGCGTACCATAATGGTGGGGAGGGGGGGTATCAATACATTGATTTATTTTTTATGTTTGTTTGGTTTGGTTTTTGATAATTTATTCGATGTTCTTAATCTCATTGAAGCCATTTATATTTGTGTAAATTACATTTAGACTCTATTGAACATGTTAAGAAAAATCTATGAGTATCAGTTCAATCACAATCATAATCACATCAAAATCTGAATCACCATCACACTGAATCACAATCACGATCGTGATCACAGTCGAATAAATTATCAAAAACAAAACCAAACAAAACATAAAAAATAAATCAATGTATAGAGTAAGAGTATTGATCCCCCCCACCACCATTATGGTACGCTACTCAAATAAAATCAATACTCTATATACATTGATTTATTTATTATGTTTTGTTTGGTGTTGTTTTTCGGATAATTTATTCGACTGTGATCACGATCGTGATTGTGATTCAGTGTGATGGTGATTCAGATTTTGATGTGATCGTTCAGTTGCTAAATAGTGATGATTTAGTGGGTATAGGCACCCCTAGTGAGGATAAATAACATGTTTGTTGCTTACCAACCCATACAATTTGAAATGGACTCTTTTAGCATGGAACTAAGCTTGCGGGATTCTATATAATTATGATCATACTGGGTAAGATTTACATGTTTAATTTGTCTGCAAAACGTGTGAAATTGTATGCAAAGAAACGAATTTGAATTCACGGAAGACGCTATTACGTAATCGCGAATCGTCTCGCTTTAAATTGAATGAACATTTTACGAAAAAGAAACACGTTTTAATTCGAATGAAAATAAAATGTTTTTGAATGATCGTTTTATGAATTTAAATGCTAAAAAACGAATTTGAACGAAAAATAACAGCTGCGGTGACAGAATCGGCGAAATTGAATGAACATAAAATGAATTTGTGTGGCCAACTTACGAAATTGACCGAGAAATCCTATAGTTCGTGATATTAAACGAGGGCTTTGAATGGGTTTCATTTCCGACCAAATTCTCCGACACAATATATTTTAACAATAAAACACCACCCTTTTTAGCAGTTGCAGACAAATCTATAAAAAGAAGAAGGAAACGTTCGAATAGGAAGTCACAATAACCTCTTGACACCCCCCCCCCTCCTCTTCTATCGATGCCCCTGCTTTTAATCTTAAAGCCTATCTACAATAGAGTGGCCAGCAGGGATTAGACCTCCCTGCATGGTCACTGACAGGTGGTTATCTCATCAAATCAGCTCTCAATAAATAAGAAAAAGAGGATCATTATGGGGACCGACGGGCACCGCTTTGTTTTCTATATTATAGAGGGAGCAAGTAGCTACAAGTAGTGCAGTGGGGCTTTAAAAAGAAAAATACTTATATAATTCGAGTAATATTGGAATATAGAGGTTTTAACACTGAAAAGGGAGAATAAGTTTGGTCAATAAAAAAATGGTACTAAATTTAGCCTAACAAACATGACTGTCTTGTCATAGTCAAAGAGCTATGACCGAAATGAAAAGAATTCTGTTTTTATTATATTTTTATTAAAACCTACAATCACAACAGGCCAAAGTCGAAGGATATAGACCCTGGCAAACTGGCAAAGATCCAATGTAAACTTTTAGATTACATTGGATCTTTGCCAGGGTCTATCCTTCGACTTTAGCTTGTTGTGATTGTAGGTTTTGATACAAATATAATAAAAAAGGGAGATTAACACACCCATATTATCATTACTAATGACTCCTTCCTCTCCAATCCAACCTATAATTATATTAAGACAATAGGGACAAGGGTTAATTTATTAAAATTTATGCCGATGGGATGGCAGTCGAAATAATTAAAGCCCCATATTCCTAGAGTGTTATAAGTTCTCGGGGACAATTTATATTACATCTACAATTTAAAAATATATTATTGTGGATTGTTTGCCATGTCCCCCTATAATGATCCCCTATCCCCTTGATTCGATTCAATCTAGTTCAATTTAATTTTGGTTTATTAAACAAAAATACAATATAATAGTGGTCCAAGGACTAATTATACGATGTTTAAAAAAGTAAAAATGAAACATGAAATAGGATTTTCGAGAAGAAAAAAATAAATAAGTTGTAAAAAATATATAATCATTACAAAACCACACTTTTATAAAAGTATGAAGCTGTAAAAGCAACACATTCATAATTACACAAAATACAACATTTTTATGAGGATGTTTTTTACGGTGTTAATATACTCATGGCCGTATTATAATATATACGGATAGTTTGAGAGGAGGGGTGATAATCTAGGTAAAATATTATTTATCTATTTACATTTTTTGGTACTCATTTTTATTTTACACGGTCCTGGGACAACGTTTCACAAAACCTATTTTCAATGACAAATGACAAAAATCAGTGACAAATCTGTTGATAACCAATCAGAAGCAAGGATTTCACTATAATTGTATAGCTTATAGAAAAACTGTCATTATTTTGTCACCGATGACAATTAAGTTTTGTGAAATGGGGATCTGATCACTTCATGGGATAGGCCTATGATGTAAATTTGACCAAGGGAGATACAATATCGTCTGGATTCTGCAATACTAGCTGAATGGAAGAACATACTTCAAATCATATTTGGCATAAATATTAAGGTCTACAAGACATTAACTTTTTATGCTTCATTGTGCAAAAAACAAAGCGTGAAATTAGATAAATAAATCAAAATGGGCAGATGAATAAATTGAGTAGAGTCCATTTTCAAAATCTTGGTGAAGATTCGTGCATGATGACGAGGTGGCAGGGAAGGAAAGGTGTGAGGCCGATGGGGGAGGGGGAGGGGGGTGAGGACTCTGAGGAGGATCATAAGAGGATGAGAATGATGAAACGAGGATGAAGAAGCCCTGCATATGGAACCTATCTTGTCATTAGACGAGCCATGCAGTTAATATCTGGAGAAATAACCAGCAAAATATATGGAGAAGGTTTGAATGATCTTGATTGTGCATGCGAAAGAGAGAAGGAAACAACGGAAAAAATATCGAAAGAGAGAATTGTATGAGATTTATAAAGAAAAGAAAAAAGGAAAGCCATACACGAATATTCCCTTCGCAGAGGACTCTGTTGATCGAGCTTTTCGGATGACCACAACGCACTGCACAGTCATGATGTTGCATTTCAATAGTTCCCTTCGCAGAGGACTCTGTTGATCGAGCTTTTCGGATGACCACAACGCACTGCACAGTGACATGATGTTGCATTTCAATAGATGGCGCTATTGCACACGTGTATCTGAGGTATATGCCTATTGCTCAACCCCTGTGAAGATTGCAACATTAATGATTCACTTTCTCAGGGCGTGCATGAACTCTACATACGTATTATAGGTCTCGTGATGCCAATGGTTGATTAATTTGATAAACATTGAATCATGTATCCGAGCTTGCCATTCGCTAGCTCGGCGTACTCCAAAAATAAGAACTAGCCTACCATGCGCTGGTTGCATGATAATTCATTGGCTTCAAGTTTATTAGCTAATCGCATGATGGCCTCTCTCTCTCTCCCCCGCCCCCCTCTCTCTCTCTCTCTCTCTCTCCCTCTCTCTCCCTCTCTCTCTTTCATATCATTTTCTATTTCTCTACCTTTGATACTCTTCACATACCACCTTTTTTCTACCCCACTTCTCTCCGAGGCCTCTCTTCTATCTTTCTCTTTTTCTACGACTATCTCTGTTCAACGTTGAAAAAAGAAGAGTATTTATTTATTAAAATATCTTTTATCAGGATAACATTGATCAGCTCGCAGGCTGTTTTACATAATGGTCCTGCATAAAGAAGGAAAATACTGACAATAGCAGTTCTATACAAACGGTAAAAATAGAAACAACATATTAAAATAGGAAAAAAACATTAGGGAAAAACGGAAAGAGGGGGAAAAAAGATATGCATACATCTTGAAAAAATACATTGATGGATAAGAGGATCTACAAAAATATTGACAAGTGTAGTATAATCAGTTAGAAAATTAAAATTAAGATAGAACAAGAAATGTCTTAGCAGCTACATAGGCCTCGACCATACTATAAATATATAAAATAGATATCAAATACAAAACGTTATGTAAATAGGTCTATATGTAATTTCCTAGATAAGAGGGTTAGCAATCATTTTAGTTAGTTATTGCATATAATGCTGTAGTAGCCAAGTAGTAAGGAGAAACGACAGTGAACAAATGTTATCGATTAAAGGAAGATTTTTTTTTATATTGGTGTTTAAAACTGTCTACTGACATTTTGGATATCATTGGGAAGCTTATATTCCAATTGACCGCTCCATCTAAAAAGGTGTTTATATCCGAAGGGCGGAGGATTGAGGGGAGGCGATTGGGGCTAACCCATGCAATGACACTACCAGCCGGGGAGGCATTGTCTGGCGGGTTTTTTCTACATTAAATTTTGTCTCGCTTAAAGGGCCCATGACATCGAAATACAAGTGTATTCCTGTTGATGTGCAGTCCTGCATACATCTCATATTTTGATATGTAAACTTCTGAATTTGTTTCATAGATTTTAAAATATTTTTGAAATATTTTTTCAAACTTGAAGCTCCACCCCAAAACCTCCAGATCCCATCCCCTTGTGACATCATCAGTCATCAATGAGCTAACTTGAGAAAGTGGCATGTAACTTTGCCAAAGTTGACCACCTGTTACAATATACCACAAACAATAACAACATATAAGTTGCTATGTCAGACATGTCAGACTAAAATAATATTCTAGAATAGACAATGGTACGTAATTTCCCCCAGCTTAGCACACGTTCATAATAGAATTGCATGCTTCCATACATGTACACTACATCATCATTGCCTTTGTCTTCCTGGTGATGCTACAGCATGTCTGACATAGCAACTTTTATGTTGCTATTGTATTACGTATTGTAACAGGTGGTCGACTTCTGCAAACTTACATGCCACTTTCTCAAGTTAGCTCATTGATGACTGACAGATGATGTCACAAGGGGAATGAGATCTGAGGTTTTTGGGTGGAGCTTAGCAAGTTTGAAAACAAATATTTCAAAAAATATTTAAAAATCTATGAAACAAATTCAGAAGTTTACATATCAAAATATGAGATGTATGCAGGACTGCACACCAACAGGAATACACTTGTATTTCGATGTCATGGGCCCTTTAACATTTTTAAAATTTATGATCAAGAAGAAAAATGGGGGAGAAGAAGAAGAAGAAGGAGAAGAAGAAGAAGAAGAAGAAGAAGAAGAAGAAGAAGAAGAAGAAGAAGAAGAAGAAGAAGAAGAAGAAGAAGAAGAAGAAGAAAAAGAAGAAGAAGAAGAAGAAGAAGAAGAAGAAGAAGAAGAAGAAGAAGAAGAAGAAAAAAAGAAGGAGAAGAAGAAGAAAAAACTAATATGAAGAAAATGAAAGAAATAGAAAGAAGTTAATTTTTCGTAAAGTGCCCCTCTGAAACATGCATGAAGATGAATTGTTTTCTATATGAAAGCCTTTGCATGACTCATGTTCAATATAACCGTCTGAGGACATTTACACAATGGTGTCAACAAATTATATAAGCTCTATCAATTAATAAATGCAATTTTATACATTGCATTTAGTCTTAGCCTCATCCTCACAGCACTATACAAATGAAATTTGAATTAACAACATTTGGGCTTAAATTGACCCAACACTAACAGCATCTGTATATGTACACTAAAATATTTCAAATACCAAATAACATGGACCCCCTCCTCGTCATTTTTTTGTAAATCTTGATGACAAACCAGAAATCTATTTACTTGGCCTAATTGAAAGTGTTCAAATTATCAATATCTTCACCCGCTAGATCTACTCAAGATTAATACTACCGTACCGGTGAATCTCGTGAGTAAAAAGTAGCTCGCTAGCTTAATTGGCGAAAATGGCGAAAATCATCCAACGACGATAATAAACACGTACACCCATATGCATATGTACAACAACAACAACATCACTCAGTGACTCACTGACACTTCAGTCTATATACTATAGACGTCGTCACACCAAACTGAATTGAAAAGGCTGTGTTAAACCAATTTCTATTGAGGTAAACTGTAATATTTCATCCACATTATATGTTATTATTCGAACATTCATTTTCAATTGATTTTTGAATATTTATTGTTGCTAATTGCATGATTTTATCGCGTTATCGTGTAGCTATATGTAGGTGATCGACTCAAATTTACCTCCGGTCCCATACATTGATTATTGTGATGGATAAACGTTGGGCAATTGGGCAGCTGCAGTGTACATTTCACGTAAGCGTGTGGCTTTATCTTCCACTGTTTACAGCCACAGGAATTAGCAATATTTCAACAATATTTTTAGAATCCATTATCCAAATTTCTTTTTGGCGCTAATGCGCAATCATATCCATACTTTGACCCGTAACTCCGGCGTGGAGATACCCTACTAAAACAGACCTAAAATCAAGTAATAATCATGACATGTTTTCTTCAAATAATGGCCATGATTTAAAAGTCGTTATGTTTCTTACCTGGATCGTGTCAATTTTCTTATCTTTTGGGGAGTATTTTTCCTAAAAATGAAGACTTATAATATACACTTTCTCACGGGATTCACGGCAAACTGCTGCACAATACACGTACCGACGGTGGGTTGCGCGCGCACCCCATCGTCGGTACGGTATGCAATTGTATTGTGCAGCAGTTTGCCTAACTCCGGGGAGCTCCGACGCCGACGCGGAGCTCCCCGGAGTTACAGTTTGCCGTGAATCCCGTGAGAAAGTGTATATTAATATAAGTCTTCACTTTTTAGGAAAAATACTCCCCAAAAGATAAGAAAATTGACGCGATCCAGGTAAGAAACATAACGACTTTTAAATCATGGCCATTATTTGAAGAAAACATGAATATTTACTTGATTTTAGGTCTGTTTTAGTAGGGTATCTCCATGCCGGAGTTACGGGTCAAAGTATGGATATGATTGTGCATTAGCGCCTTCTTTTCTTCAAGTGAAAGTTGGGTTGAGCATTGAACTCTTTCAGATTTTGTGCCAATATTTAAAAAAAAACTAAAAAGTAAAACAAAGGGAAAGGCTGAATTCAGCTCGTTGTAAACTTGTAATGACTAATGTATGCTTCTGTCATTCTGAAGTTCTGGTAAATTTTGTTGTCATCATTGACTGTTTTGTGTGTGTTTAATGTGTAGATTGATTTCTGTTTTAACATTGTCATTTTGCAACTTTGTCTTAAAGTTTAATTCAATATATCTTTGTATGAATCGTGGTGGCGTATGAAATTATGATCATTCTATCCAGAAATGACAGAAACAATTAACTAAATTATGCTCAATTTTTTTCTGATGTTTTAAATCTATTTATTCTCATTCCAGGATTGCCATCATGTTTTCTCTTCTCTACGGGTTATGGCAGTTCATGTTCAGGCGGGATGAATTCTTTATTCTCATCCTTGGCTTGGACAATGCAGGCAAGACAGTGAGTTCACCTTTTGAAATCTGGAAATCAAGTATTGTCTTTTCAGAAATTTGTTTTTCGCTGGTAAAAGTTAACAGAGATCAATTTTCAAAAAGAAATAATCATAATCATTACAATTACAGTTACAGTAATGGTAAACTACATTCATAACAGCTTTAGTAGGGTAAACTTGTTACATGAAATGAGTTTTGTATGATGAGGATATATAAACCAATCGAGAGAGTTGAAGAGGACCAAAGGTTGGCAGAGTAGGTGGGTAGAGCAGAGAAGAAAAGATAGAAAGAGAGAAAGTCAACATTGGATCATATATGATAATTTTGCCATGGTACATTGCTTAGGGTTATATGACATACCCTGGTGACAATAGCTTCATGGTTTTTATTTATCAAGTACCAAAATTCTAACTTTGATTACTTCATCGGTTCATCACAAGTATAAGTAATGAGTTAGAAAATAAAAGTATTTTCAGATGTATTCAGAGTTTTATTTTGATCGTTACTATTTTCATTTTTTCTTCTTCTATGTGTTCCTTAGACATTCTTAGAGCAAGCTCAGATGCAGTTTGTGAAGGGATATAAGGCCAAGGCACTGGATAAAATTACAACTACGGTTGGATTGAATAGTAAGTATTTTATTTTTAAAAAAATACTCTATTGCTCTGACGAAAAGAAAAATAATTAACCACAGGGCAATCCTGTACATCTAATACAAGACTTGGGAAAACTCTTCAAGGCTACTTTGAAAAAGAAGTGGTCATTACATATTGATCTCAGAAAGAAACAGTAGGGAGATGAGAGTTGGTCTAGCGGGTATATTCCGTGGTACGGTCAGCTGTCTGTCTTGGCCTACAAACTGACTCAGCAGACCTCGGTTTGATAATGAGTCGCGTCTTTCAGATGGTGACGTTAAAGGTCAGTCCCCAGTGGAAATAATCATATCTGATTATACACGTCTGTAAAAACCCAAATTACACACACGCATGATATTTCCAATTTCACATTTAAATGCTAATAATAATATATATGCATTATTGATATTGTGTAAAGTGGAATCCCAAAAGACCTGTTTGAATTATTGGCCCCATTGACTGAAGTACTACCTGTTGCTTTTGTTTGTTCAGTTGGAAAGATTGATGTCTCCTCCGTTCGTCTCATGTTCTGGGATCTTGGAGGGCAAGAGGAACTACAAGCTCTCTGGGACAAGGTATGGAAATCGTCAGAACATTCGTGCTTTTCAGTTAATAATTTTAATCCTTTGTCTCCATAACATGCCATTGTTTGTATTTTTTATTTATTTATAGTTTTGATGTGCGTAGTCCTCAGAAGGGGTATTCTTTCTTGGAGAGATGTGTTAGTTCTTAAAGAACTATTGTATAATTCTTTTGTGGGTATTGTTCAGACAAGAACTTGTAGATCTTTCAAAGAAAGATATACCCACAAAATAATTATACAACAGTTCTTTAACACATCTCTCCGAGAAAGAACACCTCAGTCCATCTAAGAACTACACACATGGTGTACCTATTTAAGTTTTCATGACTCATCTACCTCACCATGCAAACCTGTAAACAAACCTGTATTAGGGCGATTCATTCAATGTGTCCTTTACTACTTTGCAACATGTAATGTCTTTCATCCATTTATTTTATCCAGAAGTGAAAAATCTCTTTGATAGGATCAATGACTGATAGTAGTGATACCCGAAAGAACCATTAGTCATTTGTCATATCAAGAGACTTTTTTTTATTATGCCTCCGCAACGAAGTAGCCAGAGGCATTATGTCCATCCGTACGTCCCGTTCTCGTGAATCACATTATCATTAGAACTGATGGACGGATTACCATCAAACTCGGGACATGTATGTATCTTGCAGAGCCAATGAACTGATTAGATTTTAGGGTCATGAGGTCAAAGATCAAAGGGTCATACATGTATATGAAAAATAGCTTGTAATCACGATATTCTGAGAACCTGTTAATGGATTACAATCAAACTTGAATTTTAAAAATTGCTTCTGTTTTGGTTTGTAAAATCGCTCTATGGCGGAGGCTTCATTTTTTATTGTGCGCAGTCGAAGATCCACCTAGTTTTTAATGAAACAAATATTTTGTGCAGGACACATTGCACAAAATGGCGCAATTGAACTTATGTTAATGATGACTTTGTTTCTCCTGTTTTTCCATATGACCAGTACTATGCTGAATCACATGGCCTGATCTATGTAGTGGACTCATCAGACCCTAGCAGATTAGAAGAATCAAGAATAGCCTTTGGTAAGTTATACCCCTCTCTTCCTCTGGGTTTAAAAAGTCTTTCCAGCACTTCTTGAGAACAAATTCCCTGATTTTTTTCCCTGACTGAAAAATGGGGACTTGATTTCCAGGTTTGCACTGATTGCCAGGATAGCTGGGATCCATGTTGAATTATGAATTGCAGTTTTGGAGCTCCATATGGGTGCTACAGGCCCATCTATTCTCCAAGTGCCCACTTTCCCAAATGTTCTCTACAAAATGTGCTTTAGAAAATATGATTATCGTTAGTTTTATACTAAGTAATATCAGTAGAAAGTTCATGATATTCTTTAAAAGATCTGATTTGTAAATGATTATGATAATCTCAAAGTAGTAACATTGGTCATATGATTGTTATTGCAGCGCTGGGGGGTGTTTCACAAAGACTAAGATC